>RHLR01000380.1:0-22269 GCA_009806335.1 Davidsoniella australis | reverse complement strand
CAGACGTACGTAGCTGTACATCGATCGATGCTCAGACGTACGTAGCTGTACATCGATCGATGCTCAGACGTACGTAGCTGTACATCGATCGATGCTCAGACGTACGTAGCTGTACATCGATCGATGCTGACGGTGCTTGACTTGCGCTTGGGAGCCTGTTAAGGATGTGTTAGCTATTATTGCATGACTAGTACTCGACGCATGCCGACTTAGGCCGGACTTACCTGGTGTTCCGTTGGTCTTAGCAACGCTTGTAGCCGGAGTTCCGGGCGTAGAGCCGGGAGCGGCAACCACAGATTTGTTAATGGGCGGTGGCCGCGAGTCCTTGACAGCAACCCAGACCTCGATAACGGGTTTCTGCGGAGTCTCCTTGGATGCCGCTTCGATGAGATCTAGGCGGTGCTGCGTTCCGCGCAGCTTGTTCTCCTGCATGTTGGACCGCACAGTGCTCTTCTTAGCCTCCATCATCTGGCCTTGCTCGCGGGCCTGTGCAATCTTCTGCTCGTACTCGCTCTTGATAGTCTGCTCTAGCTCTACCTTGACCTTGGAAGTTTCGTTGCTTACTTGCTTGCGCAGGTTGTGGCTCATGATACTACGAAGAGTCGTGTTCTGGCTAAGGAAGCTCCGCATCTCTTCATCACCAAGCCCGTTGATATGCTGGAGAGCAGCCTCGAAGTTGAGAGGACCGCTCCCCCCAGTCTTGGTGGCAGACTCCGTCTTAGAAGCATCAGACTCGGACGCTGTAGCAGGCTGTCCAGTCTTGGTAGGAGTCTCTGCAGGAGCAGAAGCAGTGGGCACCTTGACAGGAGACATGCCTTCGGCCGACGCCATTCCTTGCTCTGCCTCCCAGATAACCCGTTCTTGGCTCAAGCGAACCTCGAACTCGTCTTGCAACTTCTGCTTTGATTCCTTGAGCTTGTTGTTGAGAGCTTCGCGCATCTTATCACTACGAGCCTTGAGCGTGTCGTTAATCTTACTTTCGATCTCCTGGAGACGCTGCTTAGCCTCAACAGCCTGTGCCTCTGCCGTGACAATCCGCTCTTCCAGAGCCTTCTTCTCCTCGTTAGAGATAGCAGAGGTAGCAACTGGGTTAGAATCAGCAGCTGGCGAGGCAATAGGGGCAGGAACGTTGCCACCAACAGCCGCAGCAGCTGCTGCCTCAGTAGCAGCCTGAGCCTTAGCATTGGCAGCCTCCAACTTTTGAAGAGCGTCGATACGCTCAGTGGAAACAGTGTCGAGCTGGCTCTTAAGGGATTCAAGTTGACTTTCGGCAGTTGACTTCTCGGCAGTCACTTGTCCAAGTTGCTGAGACAGAGTAGAAAGGCGACATTCCAGGTTGGCAATGGTCTGTGAAGCCTCGGCAGAAACTTCCGTAGGTTGGGGGGTAGGTGTAGCAGCGGCAACTGCAGAGTCAGCCGCAGCCTGGGCGCTTGTCGCAACTTGAGTGTTGAGGAGCTGTATTTGCTTCTCGGCTTCAGCAATCTGGGCCTTGGCCTGGGTGGATTCCTGCTTGTGAGCCTCCAGAGAAGCCTTAGTGGAAGTCAGCTCAGTGCTGATAGTGGCAAACTGAGCCTCGATCTGCGTCTTCTCCACCAAGATGTCGTTCTTCTCTGCCGTAAGTTTACGAGACCGCTCCTTGGCTTGGGCGACGATCTTCTCGCGTGTCTCGTGCCATCTGACCTTCTCGGATTCTAGCTCGGCGATCTGGGCACGCAAGGGATCACCTGTCTGCTTGTAGCTTTCACACTCAGACTGTAACTGTTCGATCTGTTGCTTCATCTGCTCCATCTCCGCAGGGTCGACACGTCCGTACTTGGTCAAAATGCCCTCAGTACGCTTTTGCCAGCGGTCACGATCCTCTTGGATTTGTTTGATCTCATCCTCGAGGTAAGTCTTCTGCGTACGCATCTCCTCAATCGAGTTCTCTAGAGGCGAAATCTTCGCCACTAGCTCTTCAATCTTGAAAGTCTTTTCAGCAAGCTGGTTACGAACAGTAGCAAGCTCATTGCGAAGAGTGACGCTGCTCTCACGGTAAAGGTTGAGCTCGTTGAGCTTGGCCATGAGGTCCTGGTGGGACATGGAGGCCTTGCTTGAATCGGTGTGAGACTGGCGTTCTTGCTCAAGCTTCAGACGAGAATCATCCAGTTGAGACTGTGCGTACTCTAGCTGTTGCTGTAGACGCTTGGTCTCTTGGATCTTGAGCTCAAACTGCATTTCGGCGATATCCTTCTCGCGGCGAAGGTAACTGTTGAGCTCACGCAAGCCCTCGATGTCATGGTTTCCACTTTCACCAATAGTCTGCTCATCACGCTTGATTGATAGGTTACGGTTTTGCTGCAGGCTCGAGATCTGAGTGGTCACGGAATCCAACTGTTCGTGTAGAAGCTTGTTCTGTTGGTTCATCTCCTCACGGCGGGTTGTTAGATCCGCAATCTCACGTTCCATCTGAGTACGACGCTCCTCCCAGGAGGCTTCATTCTGGGCGAGAGAAACCTTGGCTGACTCAGCAATAGCTCTCAGAGTGACAGTCTCACTCTTGACCTGATTGTATTGAGTGCGGAGGGTCTGAACAAGCTTAGCAGCTTCAGCGTGCTTGACAAGCTCAACTTCATAGTCTTGCTGAGCCTTGGCGGCAATGTCGGCTTGGGCGCGCAGATCTTGCTGGTGGTACTTCTTCTCCTCACTGTGATGCTCAGCCTCCTCCTTGAGACGCTTGACTTCTTCGTCGAGGATAGACTTCTCGTCTTCGAAGCGCCGGGTAATCTCTCCCTGAGAATCACGTAGAGTGGAAAGCTGGTTGTTGGAGTGGGCAAGTTCGACGGAAATTTCATCGATACGCTGTGTAAGTTCCTTGATATGGGCGTCCTTGTCGGCAACAGCCTTGTCAGTCTCTTGCTGAAGCAGTTCAACGGTAGATGTGAGCTCCATAAGGCTTTCCTCGGCATTTTGGCTGATGTTCTTGTAGTGTTCGGCCTGGGCGTTAGCGTTCTCTACTTGGGCTTGAGCAAGGTCAAGATCACGCTTGAGGTCACCCAATTCATTTTCTAAGTCCATGATACGCTGCTCGGCATCCTCTTCGCCAGATTGGGGCTCGACAACGAGACCGGGTCTAGGCGTAGGGCGAGGGGCAAGACGTCCAGCGCGATCTTCGGCGTTGCGGAGGTTGATAGTGAGTTCGTCCACACGGGCCTTGAGCTGATCACGGGCAGTCTTGGCAGCAACATGTTCCTCGCGGGCTTGAGAAAGCGACTTGGAAACCTCATCGATGCGCTTTTGGGCCTCACGGCTATCGAACTCCTTGCGGAGCCGAAGCTGCTTGTTCTCATTGATCTCCTTGTTCAAGGTTTGCTTAACGGAAGTAAGTTCACTTTCAAGGTTCTCAATACGGCTTTGGGCCTTGCGGCGAACCTCTGACTCAGCAAGATCCTTTTCATTGAGGAGGGCCTGCTGGCCAGATATTAAGTTGGACAGACGAGACTTTTCTTGCATGAGGCTCTCATTATCCTTGGTCAGACGTCCTTGGATATCCTTCCAGAGCTTCTTCTCGGCCTTCAGGTTAGCAGCTTCGTTCCGCATGCTCTCCAAAAGACCACGGGACTCAACCAATTCTTCAGCAACCTGCTGGGTACGAATATCTTGCTTGGCGGCAACCTCAGATAGGCTCTGGTTACGTCTCTGCACCTCGGCCATCTCAGTTTGTACGGCAACGAAGTTAGAGTGCAGCATTTCGTAGCGCTCTGAAGCAAGGCTGAGTTGGCTGTTGACCTTGACGATTTCAGACTGCAGGGAATTCTTTTCGGTGGACAGTTGACGGATTTGGTTGTTGAGGGTTTCACGAACAGAAGTTTGTTCTTCCCGGAAACTGTCGAAGGTGACTTGGAGTTGTTGGATAGCAGACTTAGACACACGCTCTTCACTATCGATGCCGTTCTCAATACTAGCAAGAGGGGGGGCGTTCTTGATCTCCCATGATCGAGCCAAGCTCAGAAGCGGTGGCACGCTGTTGCAAAAGGCGGCGGAACATGTCACGCTCAGACTTGTAGCTCTCCATGGTAGTCTTGAGGGATCTAGTCTCATCGGTCATGTACTGTAACTCCTGTTGCAGTTGATCAACAGCCTTATGGTCTTCAAGGGCCTTGTTCTTCTCTGCAATGGCCTCGTCGCTTTCCATCTTCTCAACAAGCTCTCGGGTAATATGAAGAAGCTGTGCGTTCTTCTCCTGGAGCTCTTGGATGTTCTTGAAGACAACAAATCTCTCAGAAACATACTGGTTGGTATCGGACATGTCGGACAGAGCCTCCTCGGAGATGGCGCCATTTGAAAGCTGTTCATACCGGTACTTCTCTTCGTCTGTAAGGTTATCCATGCCAGTCTCCAAAGCGTGGACTTGGAAAACAAGCATCTGGATTTGGGTGCTGAGGTCGCGCAGTTGGGTGCGTAGAATCTTGGCCTCCGCCTGGGAAGTCGATAGAGCGGCCTGGGCCTTGCGGGAAACGCGCACGGCATTATCGCGGTCGGAGAAGTTATCAGAAGAAAGTTGAGACATCTTCTCAAGTTCGGCCTTGAGTGCGTCGTTCTCCTCCTCGAGTTCCCGAATCTGGGGCGCCTTAGCTTCTAGAAGGTTGACAACATTGTCGAGCTCGGTAGTCAGGTGCTCGCTGCGACGCTGTTCCGTCTTAAGCTGGCCCTTGACCTTGAATAGTTCCTCAACTGCCTGGGTGGCAGTGAGACCAGTATTCCGTCGGGCAACAGATCCAGGAGTGCCAAAGGGTGACATAGCGCGGAGAGAGATGTTGGCACGTGGAGTAACGGGAGTTGGTTCGATAGCGTGGGCGTGAGGTTGGTCGAGACGGGCCTGCATCTCGTCAATTTGAGCTTCCAGCTCGGTTATCTTAGCCTCGAGGTCAACAACATTCTGGCGTTCCTTTTCAAGCTCGATACGGACGCTGTTGGTTTCGCCCTCGTAGTTGTCGCGGATGCGTTCCTTTTCCATCTCCATTTCATGCAGACGGTTCTGATGCTTTCGGGACAGCTGATCAGACATATCGACAAGGCGGCGCTGGTTCTCGAGTTCTTGCTTGTAGCTCTCCTCGGTGCGAGCAAAGGACTCCTGCTGGCGCTGGAGTTTCTGCATAGCATCGTCGGCCTTGGCTTGAGCGGCTTCTAGACGACTGCGCAGTTGCTTATCGGTGCGCTTGAGGGACTCGATTTCAGATCTAGCGTCATCGTTTTCGCGTTGTAGTTCGGCAATACGGGCACCCTTTTCCTTGCGGTATTTGAGCGCTTCGGCGCTCTTGGTCTGAACCTCGGTTTCAAGCCAGTCGCTGTTCTTCTGGGCCAGGTCAAGCTGCTGTTGGAGCATTTCGGCACGGTACTTGGCGGCGGTTGTTGCCCCCTGAGCGGCCTGGGCGGCCTGTTGAAGAGTGGAGACTTCACGGCTTAGGTCAACATTCTTCTGATGTTGCTTTGCCAGATCTTCCGACAGTTCCTTTTCTCTCGTATTATGGGATTCGAACAACGCCATGTTCGCACGGCTAGAATCTTGGAGGGTTTCGACACGGTCGCGGAGAGTGCGGATTTCGGATTCAGCATCGGCATAGGTTGACTTCAAGACTTGAAACTCATTTTGCAAGGACAGTCGAGTGGTTTCTACAATAATGTTAGTGATTATATAGTCATTGGTAGTATACAGAGGCGGTGCAAATGCTGACCTTCTTCCTTGAGCTTCTGGTTAAGTTCCTCGGCTCTTTCAAAGCCTTGTCGGCCGTGGCCTTGAAAGACTGGCATCGAGTCTCAGAGCCAATAACGGCGTTTTCCAGTTCGATATCGACTCTGATCTTGGACGCATAGAGATCATCGAACTCCTTGGCCTTGGAGGCGACGGCTTTCAGAAAAGCAGTGGTGATATCATCAATGGGGATAGCATCAACACCGGTCACGGGCAAGCCCAGATGACCAGCAAGGTATGCTGTGTCCACAACAGCAGCTGCCATTATGAATGGATGTGGTGAGTCTAACAGAGAAGGGCAGACATGGAGTATCTACGGTGCAGCTGATGATCGGCGATGGAAATGAATGAGGTAGGTAAAGATCGTGGGTATGGCAGATGAAAACAAGGCAAGTTGCGCCGCCAAACAACGCAATTGAGCAAACAAGCAAAAGAAGGCCAAGAAATGAATCGAAACTTAGCGTGGCGAACACGACAAAAAGTGATTAGAGTAAGAGAATTAAAGAACAATTTGTGGCCGGATCAATCGCGTCTACGACTATTGAGATTGACAAAAATAAGGAAAAAAAAATGCCTTTGCGACAGTTCGTTGATGCGACGATTAGCAAGGCCGTTGCACGTTGAAAAAAATAAACACCAAAAAAAAATAACTAGCGATGATTTTTTGACAGCCAAAATAACAATCAAACAAAGGCCCAAGCTGTAGAAAGCGCATTTCAATCGCTTAGGTGACCAAGCTACAAGCTACCACCGGCCAATCAAATACCACAGTCGCGCCCCACTCTGGTTATGTCACGTGCAGACGTCGGTGGCGGCGCGTCAAAAAGCGCGACGGCACTATTCTCGGTGAGTGATCTCTACACCGAGCGTAATAAGGGCAGTTATAAAGGATGCGCTGAATCATACGTTCCCATGCATCAGCACAACATTATTAACCGGAAAGGATGTAGGGCAGCATTCATGGATTTCACTTTTGTTTAGGTCGAATGAATACGGGTATTAAGTTAACTATTTCTATGTGATTTGTGCTAGTCCTCTCAGTATTACGAGGAGGGCTCTAAAACTAATGCTGTATAATATGCATGATATGCTGGGTTGTTCTTCATTACAGGTCAGGAACCCTATTACAATGGGTGATGCTTCAATCTCTACGCTCCAGTACAGCAGGACTAAAAACTGTGTACTTTTGTTGTTGTATCAATTGAGTGCTTGCGGTGTTATTTTTACGCAGCCAGGGCCAAGATACGCTCTGCCGCTCTTTCAGACAGAGTCACGATGCTTGCGCTAGGGTTAGCGGATACCATTCCAGGGATGATACTGGCATCGACGACAAACAAGTTGTCGGTGCCGTAGACCTTGGCGTTAATGTCAACAACAGCGGTGCCGCTTTGGCGACCGTCGTCAGTTCCCATCTTAGCCGTGCCAATCCAGTGTTGGACTCTGCGGTGGGAGAGCTGGTTGTTCAACTGCAACACTAGGGTTAGTGATCTTGTAAGTCAGATTGAAGGGATGGTAAACTTACGCTGTTGACAAAGTCGGCAACCGAGACACCAGGAGCAGGAGTCGTGAAGTTGATGTTAGGGATTTGATCCAGAATAGACTTGACCTTCTCAATGCTCGAGATGATGGCCTGACGATCGTTGTCGTCATTCAGGAAGGGTTCACCAGAAACGACAGTCTTTAGATCAGAGGTGATGGTCATGCGGCCGCGGGAAGTACCACCGCGAGCGAGGTAGTGGGCTAGAGTTACGGCGTCTAAAAGTCACAGTTAGTATATACATCTGATAGGGGAAACACAGCCGAGTTTTGGTGTATACTTACGACCATTGGGCGCGCCGTTGGAGGCTTCAACACGAGCAGTCCACTGCATCTGTCTGGTAATGCCATCGGCACCGGTGACGGTATCAAACATGACAGGGCCAATGTTGGGCGCAGACTGGGCCAAGATACCAGTACGGTTGTTCAGGTATGCCTCCTTGTCTGCATCGATGGGGGTCTGGTAGGCACCGAAGAAGTCATAGTACTCGACATCGGGATGGGTGAACACCAGCTGGGTGCTGATCTGATCCTCCAAGTTGCTGCCAACAGGCAAGTTGATCCACTGTTGGCTATCAATCATGGTTGGGCCATCGGAAGAGCCCTTGACGACGTTCAGCTGGTCCTCTGGACCAATTCCACTTCTCAGCAAGATCTTGGGGCTTCCAAACGCGCCAGCCGAGAGCACGACACGACCGCTAGACGAAGTAACGTTGACGATGCCCGAGTAGCCGCCATCCTGGTACGGCTCGACCTCAACGCCGGTGATGTGTCCGCCTTCACGGATCACACGCTTGACTGTGGTCTGAGTCCACAGCTTGAAGTTTGGCCGGTCGGATGCCGTCACGAGGTATGTAGCCATGGGACCGGATCTCTCGCCGTTGGAGAACATGTATGGGATGTGGGAGAATGTGTCCGCCTTGGCGCCAGGCTCGGTCAATGAGTCGGCGTATGTCCAGCCAGCATTAGACAGCGCGTTGCTGATTAGGTTATAGGCCTCCAGCTTGTAAAACTGGCCGTCCATAGAGGGGGCGTTGGTACCCGGGATGCGGGTGAAGACTTTGTCAGTAGCAGAGACCATGTCACCTGCCTTCCAGCCCTCGGGGAAGTTGTAGTCCCAATCCTCTGGGTTAGGCTACATGAGTTTTGTTAGCTAATCGAACCTAAGGTTTGGCTGTAATACAACAATGTATCACTTTTATTTTTTCCTTTAGACGTACCTTGAACCAGAGGCCCGAGTTAATGGCTGTGCCACCACCAAGAACGCAGCCACCCATCTGATCCATATCAGTGCATGTGATTCCGGTCGAGTCGGACCAGATCTGGTTGCACACTCCAGGAACATCGAATCGGGTCAAATTGTTCTGTATAAGCCAGTCAGAGCCCATTTTACCACCCCAGCGGGCAATAGAAGGTGGGCCCTTCTCAATCAACAGAACGGTCTTTCCGGCCTCGCTCAGTCTATCAGCAATCGGGATACCAGCAGCACCACTGCCGACAACGATGTAATCATATGTCATACCAGTGGGAACAGGCACTCCGGTTTGGGCCAGGCAAGCGCCGGCAACTATGTGAAGAGACCGTTAGTATCAATGACTGAATTAGCCTCGGTACCCTCATATAAACTTACGAATAGAAACTATGACAAGACGAGAGCCCATTGTGAAGATCAATGTATATTAGACGGCGAGCGTGAAAGAACAAGAACAGGATAGAAGTAGCCGTCGACAATGAGGCGATAGTCAGGCTTTATATCTGATAAGCATCTTAGTGATCTTGGTGCATGGGCTCCGATGATCAATGATGCTGTCACTAGGTACTAAGTTGGTTGAAGCAACATGCTAAAGTACTTACGATACGAACAAGGACCCAAACTTGTCTCTTAGAGAGGGGTACTAGGCCTAGATAAGGTCCTAGCAACAATTCCCAAGCGGGCTCAAGGACCTACTACAGGTAGTGCCAGCAGACGCTTGGGCGAGTGGCAATACGAACAAAGATTTCAAATTGGCATGGGTCTTTACTACAGCTTACAGAGTAGAACACCAAAAACCACCAAAAAAGACGACATCGTTTTCCCAGGCCCACCCCTGCCTGGCCTGCGCCTTGAACGGCGATCTATCCACCTTTAACCATCTTGGAAAATGCTGGTTTCTTGAGCTGTTACACTATATACGACGTGAGATTACTCTGTATTTCAGGGGCCGAATAAAGACGAGGTGGTGGGTTTTCCCTAGAAGAACAAAGGAAGAATCATAAAGAAGCTGCTACGTTCCATTTGTTTGCCAGACAGGAGTACACACAACTAAGAGAATTGAGCAGTGGGGATATCAAGGGAAGAGAAAACGTCTTAAAAAAGAAATTCCGTGTTTTGCATGGTGCAGCGCCTGCGCAGTGCCTCGTTTTCTAGTCAGGCGACAAATCGCCTTCTACTAACTAGTAACTACAGGATTTGCCAACTATAGCGCCTATATAGTCATCGATATTGATACGAAGCTATACTAGACTCTAAATATGTCATTCGAGGATTGTTAGCTGTAAGGCCGATGACGGCTAGTTTCACTATTAGTGTTAGGGTTTGAAATATACTAACACAAAGTTTTTCTTTAAATCCAATGGTTGCCTAATCAAGGAATAAATAGAGTTGTGTCTAGGGTTTGTTGCTTAGATTTACTAAGATTGTATTAAGCTTTAATGTACATATCTTTGATAGGAACTCTCATATTGGCTTCAATATAAATCAAGCTTAGCCATGATCTGAATATTCAAAATATCTACCTCAGTCTCTGTTGGCCATGCTTTAGTCCGACAAGACAAGACACTACTCAGCCAGCCATGTCGACTTTCAAGGGTGTGATGCCCGAGTTCCCGGAAATACGAGGTTCGTTACTACGTTTCACATATCGCAATGCTAATTATCGAATAAGTATCTTCTGGCTGACTTCTTAATGCGCCGTGACCAGTTGATTTCTTCCGTATGAACCATAAATATCCGCCACCACTGGCCTGCTTCCTTACACACATCCATACCGACCATCTAGTTGGTCTAGATAGCTTCCGGGCGTCATTGTAGGTTACCAAGGGATGGAGAGGTATCTGGAGCATACGAACGGGTGACAGGCTGACTTTTTTCTATGTTGTTCTCTGGTGTGGTAGCATCTATTGCTCTGAAGCAACACGAGCATTACTTTTGTCCCTACGCAAGTATCCAAGCAAGCTGAAATCTCGAGATGGGTCGTCCAGAGATAACAAGACAACGTTTGGGCGATTAGAGCATCTTTTGGTAGGTTATCTATACTCATAAACATATCCATATACAGTCTTGGCGACCGATAGCTGAGAAACCATCAAGAGATTGGCTAACCGTGGACGGATATGCGGGCTACAAATATAGAAGCCGCTGCCGATGGAGACCCGAACCGTTATTAGCCTGGCCCCAGGTAACGATATCCAGGTTACGTTATTCTCGGCGAACCATTGTCCAGGGTCAACAATGTTCTGTATGTATTTTGTTTGGATGTGTTTCACAGAAGCGCCTATGCAACGACAAGGTTAGCCAACAAGTGAATTGACTGACTGTCTGTACAACTGCAATAGTATTCGAGGGTCATGGAAAAGCTGTGCTATACACGGGTGATATACGTAGCGATCCATGGTTCGTTAACTCGATTGCTCGTCATCCACTATTGGTTGGATACACAGCGGGCATCTCGACTCTGGACACGATATATCTGGACACCACATTTTTGGGACCTCTCCGCTTCGTCCCCAAAGCTGAGGGTCTGGCTGAGCTGCTGAAGAAAGTAACATCATACCCTCCTGAAACAGTTTTCCACTTTTATACATGGACATATGGCTATGAGGAAGTGTGGGTGGCGCTGGCTAAGGCTCTCGACTCCAAGGTAAGCAAGCCCCCTACTGCAGCTGAAGATTTGGCTTGATCAAGGCACTCAACGAAATAACACATCACAGGTTCATGTAGACGAGTACACAATGGGTGTATATAAATCCTTGAATAGAACACAGACGTCTTCCGGTGCTGGGAATGCAACAATACAGCATCTGTGCCCAGAAGCTGCCGGGCTAGTAGGGTTCATGTGTGGCAACTCCTTCCACGATGGATGTCTGACTCTTGACCCCTCAGTGCGAATACACAGTTGCACTAAGCACAGTAATCGATGCCCCGAACTGGCGAGTAGTCGAAATGTCGTCTATATTCGACCGATACTTGCTCACAGCCATGGCTCGGTTACTGGCCGTGATGATGAGGAAATCCCGGAGCGTGGGCTTGTTGGCGCTGGACAAAATTTGGATCAGTTGCTTACACGGCCATATCCATTTCCAAATTATTATAACCAGCTGTAAGTTCCCAACAAAATCTTCATGATGACTTGAAGCCTTGGTCGGTGGCAACATCTCTATATACTACATATATGTAGAAACACACCTTCGGGCCTAAATTCTCGTTTGGGTAGCCGTGGTATAATAATAGGCGGGCTAACGGAGTACTATCTTCAGAACCGATATTGTAACAGGCTCTCTAGATTCTGCCCAGACGATGCCTCAACAATCTCTGCGATTGGCCTCATCAACAGCAGATTCTGAATACGCACCTGCGATAGACAGGGCACATGTGGAATGCAGCAGGACAACCCCAGACACAAGCATAGTAGCTCCCGCCGTACAACAGATGTTTACAGAGACGATTGGCCAGATGAAATACTCAAAATTGTCGTTGTGTCCCCAAGAGGCTGCAACACCAGCGCAGCATTTGGGATCTTCTCCGCAGGAAACCGCTATAGGTGCCACCACAATAACCTTTCCGTATTCGAGGCACTCGTCGTACTACGAGCTCTGCCATCTGGTTGGCGCCTTTAGGCCACATGATGTGTGGCCCTGCACAGAAAACACGCAAGAATGGGCTGCGCTCGACATGAGCATTGGAAAGTTATTTGGCCATCTTTGTAGCAGTAGATCGTCATTCGTATATGATCAGTCCATATACAAACTCGAGGATAGAGCGGACTATCTGGTCTGCGATGAAAATAGTGAGCAAGAGACCCCAGAGAAGCTTCTTGTTGATAGCGATAGTAGCTGGGCTGGCCAGAGTCAAGTCGCAAATTGTGCAAAGAGTCCAAAGCCGGAACCTAAAGCCCAAACAAAGATCGGGCTAGAAGCGCAAAAATATTCTAGACGGGGACTAGAAAGCAAGAAACCCATAACGCTATGTCCAAAGTCAGCTACAATCAGGCAAGACAACATGTTAAACACAATGCCAGACATTGTGCCAAACTTGTGCGCAGTTGCGATTAGAACGATTGGAATGCGGCAGACGGCCACTAAGGGAAGCCTAAATAGCAGCAGCACCCTTATGCATTCAGTAGCACCACAAGATCTAGTACAAGATCAGATAGAGTCTGGACCTGTCACGAAACGGCGCAAATACTTGGAATATGAAACACCGACTAAAGAAATCATTGCCATTGACTCTGACACGGAATCGGAATCGGAATTGGAATCGGAATCTGACAATAGCGTGGATACCAGTCGGGAGAACAGTAGAGATACATATGGTCCACTCGCTTTGACTGACTACACGCAGGACATCAACCACATCTCGACGACGTCGCGACAACGCCGTATTGCAGCCTATGTGGCCATGCTAGATAGCATGAACACAGGAGAGCCGGCTAATATCGTTTTAAGCTGTGTTTCTCAGCCTAAGGCCGTAACAAAAGCCGTATTTTCTCGAAGCCGTAAGCGAGCTGTAAGTGGCGACAGCGTGAACTGAAATACTGTCCTAGCTTCAGCATACGTCAGCAGATAGATATAGTTGCAGTATAAAAAGGGGGTAGTCTCGAAAGTGACTGTAATCCAATAAATCACTGATTTCTAACATCCCACTGAGGCCAATACTACTCAAAGAGCTCACATATACATAACATGTCAACTCGTCTGGTAACATTGCTTTCTTCACCATGTAAGACATTCTAAGCCAGGCAATGCTAACCAATTGAATCCATAGAATATGGATATACGAAGAGTAGAGTATGGATCTCTAAGGGAACTCTAAGGGAATGTGCCTGCCGTCTGGCTCGGTTAGAAGCTGTGTAAGACCGCATCAGCATGGTAAAAGGTAAAAACGCCTCTTTTTCTGTACTGGTCGGTCTAGAACTAGGATCGCCTTTGTCTTCTAGTGAGAATGGGTTACCCAAATCGGACTAAAAATAAGCAGAAGTAGCGGGATGACTAAGGCGGATTTGAAAGACTACTTTAATATACATAATACAATGTTGACGTCTTCTAAAGCCCCTGCGAACCCCTGCGCCATTTCTCTAAGCGAAGCACACTTAAGGTTCACTGTAGGGAATTGGGTTTTTTACAGTTGGCTTTCGAATTCCATTTTGATGGCCTTGTTCGAGAAAAATCGTGATCGTCTGCGTCGCTTATGCATATAACACTAGTCGAGCCCTGGCTCTATTTCACTAGCCTAGAGCAAGAACATATATCACTTATATGCAGTTGGTTGACTGTGTATCTGTTAGATCATCAGATCAGTGAAGATTAAGGGAGTCGAGTTAGATTGCAAGCGTACTACTTCTACCAGGGCAAATGCTGCGCTGTAATCTATCCATCTTAGATATGTGAAGGAGAGACCTAACGAGGAAAAGCAACGCAGCTGAACTGTCACAACAAACTGTTGGAATGGATGGGACGACGGTATTATGTTGGTTGGCTAGCGTGGGAAATGGTATTGTTCGCGTACAAAGCGACGTTAAAGCAGCATCCGGATAGTGATGGTATAGATTAAGTTATTATGTATGTAGAGTAGCTATAGATGACCCAAAATAGTAGGTCGCTTACAGAGTAGTCAGCACGAAGATGCTAGTACAACTATTCAACTATATGCAGTAGTCCAGACAAGCCACCCCATGGCTAGACTGAAAATATGTGTGCCGAAGGAACAACTTACTTGGGTATTATATTATGTTTATTGTGGTGCTATTTTTGCCTTGAAGAAAAAAATATACATGCAGAACTCACTGACTTGGGGCACGTACTGTGCTGGCTTGGGCCGATAGGATGGGTAGAAAGAAGAAGATATCTGTAGCAAAGCTAAGGAGAGGATGAGGAGATGAATCCCGGGCGAAGCTCTCTCAAATCATCACGCATACCCCAAAGAAGGCGTTATTGGCTATAAGGTGACTTTGCGTTTTAGCGAGGCAAGGAGCGTAAAGAGAAGCATCGCTTAGATTTAGAATTACAAGATTCAAGAATCATGGGCACTGGCCACAGACAGCCTTTTTTAATATATATATTTTTTATACGCGAGAATTTTATACTGCATAGACACGTCGTCCGGGAAAAGCAACTACGCTGTTCTAGAAAACCGGCTGCTTTAAGAGCCGATTGCCTAAAAGGCCGCATCGCTGCTGCTACTTCCTAAGCCGACCAAGTCGTCTGTTTCTACGCAACTGCCTTGATTCTTTTCATAATCCTTTTTCAGCCTAGCTAACCCCAAAGACAACAAACAAAAAAACAAGTGTTAAAAGACACAAAAGGACAAGAAAACAAACACTCTGTCTTTACTTCTTGTTTCTATTTGCGGTTCATATCAACTGTCATTTTACTGTTGTACCATCAACATCACGGTCCTTTTTCTGTGATTTCTTATTTCTTACCGGCTATAACTCACATAGTCAACATGATCCTCGAAGATATCGTCATACAAATGGCCTCTGTCCTTAGCTTTGGCCGCCTCTGTGCCGCAATATGTGCTTCTTGGCTGGCATTTCATGTGTTCGATATTATCACAACACCAACAAATCGCTATCCGAAGTCTATTCGTCGCATGGGCCATGTCGGCTTTCTATCAACCATTCGGAACTCTCTGGACTACATGAAAATGTACGGTACATGGATGCAGGAGGGATACAATAGCGTACGTTTCTATATTTTCGTCTTCATTATCAAATGGTGGCTCTTGCGCTTCCAACATATACTAACATCGCCGTGATATCTGGTGTAGTGCAACAAGCTCGGCCGCCCGTTCATCATTCCCGGCCCACCGAACCGGCCTGCTAATATCATGCTTCCAAGATCGTGGACCAGTTGGTTTGTATCTCAGACTGACGCGGTACTCTCCCACATAGCTGCCCATGAGCTATCACTATATAGCAAGTTGAACTTTTTGGATCCCCGGATCACCCGTGATGCATTCCACGCCCGTGTTGTCCACAATCATCTGCTGCGTAACCTCCAAGCTCTTCTTCCTGGCATGCAGGGCAGCGTCGAGCTTGCATCTACTCGCATTTTCACTACTGACAATGGTGACTTCAAGACTCACAATCTATGGGAAGTTTTCTTGGCAATTGTCTGCAACGTCACTAACCGCATGGTACTTGGCAAAGAAGCAGACGAGCTATGCCAGAACGAGGAGCTCTCACAGGCATTTGCCAAATTTGCTCACAATGTCATTGTCAACACATTTATCCTCAACGCAGTCCCCAAAATATTGCATCCAATTGTCGGCCGTCTTCTGGTTATCCCCAACCATCTTCACTGCAGAACTGTCCGGAAGCATTGTGCACCCGTCATTCGTGAGCGGGTAAGAAAAATGCGTGCCAAAGCTGCTGGCGATCCATTGCTTAAGGACTGGACTCCCCCCGAGGACTATCTTACCTGGCACATGCGTCTAGCTCTAGCCGAAAACAACATCGCGGAGATGGACGTGTACATGATCAGTAAGCGTCTTATGGCCATCGAGTTTGCTGCATTGCACACTACTACACTCACCGGACACCAATTTATTCTCGATGTCTTGCATCAGCCGGAAGGGAATCAGGTTTGGAGCGAGCTTCGACAAGAAGCTATTGAAGCGTTTGCCTCCTCCGATGGAGTCTGGACCAAGACTTCTCTTGCGCAGTTGAAGAAACTGGACTCGGCTTTGCGTGAATCTCAGCGTCTTACAAATATCTCTCCAACAATGGTTGAGCGTGTTGTAGTATCACCTGGCGGAATTAAGGCACCTGATGGTTCATTTCTACCAAAAGGCTCTTTGCTTGCGCTCAATATGGTAGGCGTTCAACATGACAATGATATGTACTCATCGCCATATGACTATGTTCCGTTCCGATTCTTACAGCAGGTGGATAACACAAGTGGAGATAAAAAGACCCCTCTTGGCATGGTTAGCACTAGTGAAGCACATCTAGCTTTTGGTCATGGCCGACACGCATGTCCCGGCCGGTTCTTTGTCGCTAATGAACTGAAGATGATCGTTGCATTCATACTGATTAAATGCGATGCCCGGGTCTCTGGGGACCGGCCACTAACTAGGCGTATGGGCCAAACGATAGTGAGTCAAGATGAAGTATTACTCTATATACACACTATACTAACAGTCTATAGATGCCAGCTATGGATGCCACGATTAACATTCGCATGATCTAAACTTGTTTATAGTTGTATATAGCGTGCACTTGGCTTGTTGCCCTCCTAAAAAGTTGGCGCTACCGATAGCCGGACGATAGCCGAAGTCACTGATGTACAGATACGTTGAAAGTCTAGTTTTTCATAAGTAATAGTACAATAATCTCGAGTCTTGTCTCATACACATGCAATAAGCTATCACATTACATATGACATTATGGATTCTCTCTCTGGGAAGAAAGTCGCGTTGATTACGGGGTAAATTGGTATAAATGTATATATCATGTTGAGATAATAGCTAACCCTTCATTCTAGATGCACTCCTGGTGGAATCGGATATGAACTCTGTCGTGCGTATCAACGCTATGGTGTTCACGTGATTGCAACAGCTCGCCGCCCCGAAGTTCTCCAGGACCTTGCCGGTCTTGGAATGACCGTACTGCCGCTAGATGTCACATCGGCCGCCAGTATCGCCGCCTGTGTATATTCTGTTCAAGCCCTGACCCCACGTCTCGACTTCCTCGTGAACAATGCGGGCCGACGGCACACAATACCGGCATCCGACATTGCCGTAACTGACGTGCGTTTGACGTTTGAAACCAATGTTATCGGAGTCATGGCCGTCACTGCTGCTTTCACGCCGTTGCTCATCGCCGCACAAGGTCAAATCGTATTCTTATCGTCGCTGGCGAGTGTCATGCCGTATGTTTTTGGCAGTGTTTTCGCGGCAACAAAAGGGGCGATCAATGCATATGCGCGCTCGCTACGGGCAGAGATGAAGCCGTGGGGTGTCCATGTGCTTGTAGCCATGGTGGGCAGCGTGGAAAGTTCCATTGATAGCGGAAATAGTGGCCGTGATATCGCAACAGAGAGTATCTGGGCCCCGGTGCGAGACATCTTCACCTGGCGCGTAAGGTTCAACCAGGACAGGAAGAGTGTAGTTCAAGCAGACGGTTTTGCTGAGGGTCTAGTCCGGGCATGTACCAGAAAAAGAAACTTGCTTGGCTTTGGCGGGCCACCTGCTGAATATTGGGCCGGCGGCCACTCAAGGGCAGTTTGGTGGGCCTTGTGGTTCGGTGATTGTTTGATTGTGCCACTTGTTGAACGAGCTATGCGCGTTTCAGAGATGATACAACAACTAGCAGGTTTCCGACAAAGATATATTGTACATTGATGTGGTCATTGAGACACAAATAATGGAGAACGCAGATAATGGGTTGTATATTTTGATATATTAGATTTTGTGAGAGCATCCAATGTGGACAGTTGCACAACGGAATCACTCAAACGTCGGTCAAAACTACTATCTAAAGTTTGGCACAGTGCTAACCAAGAGCAGTTCGTCCAGGTGCCGGAAACAAGTAAAGAAAAAGAATAAAGGGACGAAACGTAAGATATATGGCAAGAATGACGATGCTTATGGGTAAGCCCTAATAGGCGGGCCCTGTAAATAATGAAGGCTTGGTGACTTTGATAGTCAATGTTGAAAATGCAGTCACCGCCCTAACCTTTCCATCCATGATATAAATAAAAATAAAATAGAACGCCGAAAAGACAAGAAACAAAAAAAAAAAACAAAAAAAGACAAAAAGAAACGCAGCTAGTATATCATGGAATACAGAAGCTCTAGCTTAGAGCCCGAACCCGGAACGATCTAGACTACCGCTTTGTCCGCGGGTGAACTAGTTCCTGTGACCCGGGCATCTCCTGTACGCCCAGCGCAGTACTGTCTAGTTCGTAGACGACGGTCTGCGCGGGTACCTCTACGGGTATTGAGTTGACGCTAGGCACATAGCCGTACGGACCGAACTTGCTATCCGTGCTGTATGCGGTAGCCGGCGGTGGTGGCGTAGCCTGGACCCACTGACCGTTGACGAGGAAGGCCGAAGGTAGTGGCGAAGCACGAGTGGGATCCCAGGCGGAGGCAGAGGCCACAGTATCTGTTGGCGAGGACCCCTTGAAGTCACCGTTGGTGCCGGGGAAGAGCATCGGGTTGGTGGCATCGTCGCCCTTGGACCCGCGTAGTTGCTTGGCGCGGGCACGGCGGCGGAATAAAAAGGTGCCGAGACCTACGGCAGCGAGGATTCCGACCGCCCCGATGCCCGCGCCTATTCCGACCGCCGCAGCCCGTGACAATGCTGGGCTAGACGATGCCGTGGATGTACTGGAGACGGTGGCGGTTGATTGGGAACTTGTTGATGTTGATGCTGAATCATCACTGTCGCTGCTGGTAACTGCTGTCTCGGCGGAGACGGAGGAGTCGGTAGATGACGCGCTACTCGTCGTGCTAGAGCTGGTAACGATAGAGTCGGCGGCAGCGATGAAGTCGTTTAATGCTACTGTGATGCCGGAGTCGGTGCCGGCACAGTTCACTTTGAGAACGCTGTATGTGGCGTTGAGGTCGTCGTAATAGTCGGTAGCCATACACTTGGCCGTGTTGGTGATGAAGTTGCCTCCGTTGGCGCACAAGCAGGCATTCATGAGCGTCACACTGTTGCCGTTGCAGCCACTGCTGTTGTCGGCTTTATACAGGCAGTCGACGGAGCCTGAAGGATATGAAGAGAAGTCATTTTGGAATCGATCAGCAACGGCAAATCCGGCTAGGGATAGCAGGAGAGGGAAGAGTGCTGCCCTCATGATGGTTGGATATGGAGATTGGCAGATATGATAGTGGCCTTCGTAGATGGATATGGCGTCTAAGAAAACGAATAAAAATCGTGGATGATGCAAGAACTGAGAGATGGGAAAGATAGAAAGGATAAAGACAGTGGACAGTGCGTTGCATATGACGAGGCGATTATAGTAACGGTCCGAGTTTGAAGGCTGGACAGCAGGAGAAACTCGGGTGACTTGGTGAGTTGGCCAAAGCTGGGGAGGGCCAACAATATGCAAGAGAAATCAGGGTCTAGTTTCTTTTATACGTTTATGTCGAGTTAATTCGTTAGACTCCCAAAAAGATGAGAGTGAGATCAGACTTAGAGATGACAAGATTAATAGCAAGGGCGTATCAAAGAATACAAAATAATAAAAAAGGAAAGAAAACGATCGTGATATCAAGCCTACCGGAGGAGGAGAGAATAGAAAAAGAAAGAAAAGGTAAAGAACGAATAATGAGTGAATGAATGCTATGGGATCAATGCCAATATGAATAAACTACGGCAAAAGAAAAGAAATAAAATAAGATAATAAGAATAATATTAAAGGAAAGGAATGGAAAAATAACAGGACAAGAAAAGGAAGATATAACCATGGCAGGAGGTTTCCCAGATTTCACATCACGGCTACAATAAGCCCTAGCTAGCAAGACAATATAATTAAGAAAAAAGCTCGAGAATTACTATTGCTCAGTATGGGCTTTCTTGGCCTAGGAAGTAATAAAGTCAATCAATGCAAATCACGAAACACACTACAGACAATACCCTAGTTGAGCAGTAACAGCGGAGAATAAAGTAAGGGATTAAATAAGATAATAATAAAACGAGAGCCCAAACAAGAGAGAAGAGACGATATTGTATGGAGGAGAAGCGATAAGAAGAGGCAAAAGCCGCAGTTAAGATTTGCTATGCTTAGATATAAGCGTCCTAGTTTTTGAAGCTTAAGAACTGATTTTATTTTCAAGAATAATATTGGCCGGTCTCCTTTTCTCCTTTCTAGCTAGATGGCAATTCTGTCCAAGATGAATAAATAAAACATATTCTGGGGAATTCGGCCAGGCCCGTCTTAGTCGTCGTCGACCTGACAGACAAGACGACAAGCACTTGATAGAGCACGCAAGAAGAGCCGGAAGACGGCAATGTCTGGTTCCTGCAATCAATACACAGCATAGCAGAAGGCATAGAAAGACAGAGATGATAAAAGAAAAGAAAAAGACACTATTCTAGAGTCGACCTCTTGGGATATGCCAGCCACGAACCACAGCAGAAGTGGTAAGTTGATCTATCCCTGGTGCCCAATGTGAAACGACGACCCGCCTATCCGTGTAATTGTAATGCCCCCAAAAAAAAAAAAAATTAAAATTTTAAATAAAAATAAAAGGTAATAAAAAGCTGCGAATAGCTTCACCTTCACCTTCAAAATACACACACAGAGAGACTATAGCAAAAACTACTGAACCCGCAGCTATCAAAGAATAAGAAGCATACGATGATCTTTATACGAGTATAGTACACCAATCAATCTTTCTTTCATGTCTTGAACAGACCTGTCATACGAACATCACGATGAGTAAAAAAAAAAAAAAAAAAAAGATAAACTGATATAGCGCTCACGGGCCACTTACTGGTGGCTTCTTGACCTCTCTTTGCCTCTTTTATTTTCAGTGCGCGGCGCAGCTTTCATATCGATTTGTCCCATCATTGATCATTATCGTCAAGCAATTCCAACTTGGCCAGCCCACGAACTCTCTAAATAAGAATACCAAACCTCATATTTTGTTGCCTTTTCTTTTTCTTCATACACATACAAGCCTCCATGCCCATCTTTCAAGGTCTCGAATCTATGACTCTGTTCTATACAGTAGTCTTCCTGTTGCCCATGGCTTGCTAAGATAACAAAACAAAAAAAAAAAAAAGGTTCTTCTTCAGGTTCTGTGAGCGGTAGGGCCAGCCGGGCTTGGACGCTTAAAGGACTCCGCCTGAGGCTGTGAATAAAATGAAAGAAAAAAAAAGATAGATTTAAGCAAAAGGGAAAAGAGCTGGTAGAAATCAACAAGCCTAGGGCCATCCCATCCAGCCGACAAGACCTTTTTTTCTTTAATACAGATATATATATATGTATATGCCAACTCAACCGAGTCAGACGACGAGTTGCCTCTTCCTTCTAGCAAGCAATCACTCCTTTTTTTCACTTTTATGTTTCTTTCTGTCATTTCCAAATCTATAACTAACTGGTCGACTTGACTTTTGATTTCTACTATCTCTGCTAGCTCTACTAGAATATGTACAGTATGACACTGAGGAAAGCCGGCAACGCATAAAGTTGACCACCGACACTCCAATGATCATCGTAGTTTGGTTAATCAAGCCCAAAATCAAACTATACCAAAATCAATAATGAGTTCCAAAACCAAGTCCTCTCTTCTTCCTCTTCTTTGTTGAAAAAAACCAGAAGGGCCATGCCTGCCGGTTCAACAGGCTTCATACTACTACTATACATATAACAAAACTACCATGTTATTTATCCTTTAGTCAAATACTCGCCCGATATCTTCTCTCCCCCCCTCCCCGGCAACATCGTGCTCGCCTGGAGTTGGCCGAGCTCCGGCTAGATTAGGATTCCAATGCTAAAAATGATGTGTATCTTCACTTCTAGAATAGACAAACATATGTACATAGCAATCTTGACAAGACCAAGAGAGTCTAGTTATATTAGACTTTCTATTA
This sequence comes from Davidsoniella australis, assembly GCA_009806335.1. Classification (NCBI taxonomy): domain Eukaryota; kingdom Fungi; phylum Ascomycota; class Sordariomycetes; order Microascales; family Ceratocystidaceae; genus Davidsoniella; species Davidsoniella australis. Next base: position 195 of record RHLR01000380.1, on the reverse strand, counting down.
CAAACTAAAATATAGTAATATATACACATAGAATACTACTATAGATTTATTTCTATCTTCCTTTTTTTTTTTGCATCAAACGAGACGGGGGCTTAACCTTCACCTTCTACTACTTACAACTATCATAAAACGAGACTAGACCATATATGACAGGGCCTTGGCGTCGCAGTGTCGATCGATCGCCACCGGGGATAC
>RHLR01000379.1:0-22288 GCA_009806335.1 Davidsoniella australis | reverse complement strand
TGAAAGGGATGGATGCCAGACTAATCTGAGCAATCCTGGACACTAGGAACATAGAAAATTGGTGCCAGAAAACACGGCCTCGCCCGGAGTCGAAAAGGAGCTCTTAGTTAAATCTCTAGACTATAAATAAAATCATCATCATCATCATCATCATGGTGTAAGTGTGGTTGATCAAAGTACGAAACCCTAGGAATATGTGGAAATAGGTACTATTAATGGTATCATGAAATGCTATAAACGGCTAAATAGATAGATAGATTGAAGAAAACAGAAAAAAAGACTTGAAACACAATAACCTTCAATAATGACGATAGAACGATAGCAATAACCCACCATCCCCTCTTTAGTTTTTTTCTTGTTCTTTTTTCTTTACTCATCAAGCATATTACGATGCAAAGGCTTCAGCCCGTTATTTTGATTTGCCAATAAACGCCAACAATCTGGTGCTTGTAGGATATACCGCGACATAGCCTCACGGAAGCGTTTCTTATACTCTCGGGGACTTGTTACAGTCGGTCGACTCCGACCTCCACCGACCAATCCACGGTCCTTGATCCACGTCTCCAACTTCTTGTCTAGCGTGTAAGTACGGATACAATCAACGATACCGACGACAAGTTCGTTGCGAGGCTCGTCAATGGCTACCATTAGGGAATAGTCCATCACGTTCTGCTTGCTGAGGAATAACGTGTCGTTGTGTACGGATGAGCGGAGTAGGCGCTTAGAATGCTCTCGGGCAAATAGGGGTGACTCGTAGATGTAGTCAACCATGTTCTCGTCTAGCAAGACTTCATCCTGGGCACCAGTGGGATCGACCTTGCGGTTGCGCATTGAGCCCTTGAGATCGAACTTCTTGGTAGGAGCACGATCGTAGAACAGATTTTCCATGACGAGGAGATCAAGCCTAGTGTCGTTTCCAGTTACCGGGTTCTTAATGTACACTTGGAAGAAGCCGACCATCTTGGCAATCACTGAAGGGAGCTCGTGGAAGAGAGTCTCAGCCATGACATTGAAATACGACGGGGCAAAGCTGAGGAATGCTTGGGTTTCGATAGGCGATAGACCCTAAAAAGACAGTTAGTTTCAGGCACAGATCACAGATATTCAAATAGTATAGAAGTAGTATTCACTCACTTTGAGAATTAAGCGGTCGTCCATAGTTTTCAGAAACACGGATTTACTCTTGCCACCACGAGAGTCCCATGAAATACAGCGTGCCAGAGACTCGACGAAGCGTTCAGCCAAGCCGCACTTACGCCGCATGGCATCGAAATGGCCAGCATAGAAGATCTTGCAGAACATCTTTGACGAGCCAATCTGGAACTGGAACTTTAGATGTGAGCCTGTCTGACTTCTCAACTCTCGCTCAAGCTCTTTCTGATAATATTCGGCATCAGGACCGGATGGTACGCTTGGAGGGTCACTCTCGTAGAATGCTGGTGTCACGTCGTCATCATGCAAGTGCTTGTGAACGTTGTATCGGCTTTCGGCTAGCTTTTGACGGTAATCCATGGAATTTAGCGCAAATGCAATCAAGGAGCTAGGTTCGTCCTCACGAATGACAATACTGTTATCAATGAAGATGTGCTCCATGGGACTGATCGGGTAATCAAGCGGCGCCCAGCCACTTGATGAACGCTCTGCCCAGAAGTTGGAAAGCATCTTGAAAAGACTACTCTTTTGAGATTTGGCAAGCTCATTATTGGGATCTCCGGGTACATCTGGCGAAAAATCATAATTAGATGCTTCAAGATCACTATCAGGCTCAGAGTCGCTATCAGCTTTCTTAGAGCACTCTGTTTCCTTTTGGACAAGAGCAAGACTTTCATTCCCGGTATTGCTGTCATGAGCTTGTTCAGAGCCAGCATCGGATTCGTTGGCATGGTCGTCATCGAGGTCTGCATCTGTTTTGTTCTCAATGTCGGGGCTAGGGTCGGGTTGTGAATTGTCTTTATCTTGTTTATCCTCTGCCTTGGACTGAACAGGAGCAATAATGGCCTTGCTTGAGGTGGAGGTTCGACGATGTCCAGTAGGGCCTACAGAATGATCTTTATCATTTTGTGGCTTTGGGAACATTGGTGGCCGCTTGAGCTTTCGACGGGGGCGAGGCTCGGGTTCGGGTTCGGGTTCAGGCTCTACTTCAGGCTCGAATTCTTCAACAGCAGCGTTGACATCGTCATAAACAACGATATTGGTGGCCGATGTACGTGGGAGCATACTGCGTGGTTGTCTCAGTTTCTCCGACTCTTCACGCTTTTTACGGTCACGGAGACGTTCAATCTCAAACTCGCGACTTAGTTGCTCAAAATGCTTCGCAAGTGCTGATATCTTGGGCGTTCGTTTAGGAGTAAGTCGGGGAATTGCAGAGCCACCCTTGTTTCTCTTGAGATTTAGGCCGAGACGTTCAGATAGTCGTTTTGGCTGGACTGGTTCACTTGCTTCCGCATCAGAGGTAGGTGTAGGGGCGACGACTGGCGTATTCAGCGGTGTTTTGCCGTCTTTAGCCGCGGATGGGCGAGAATTGGGATGTGGCTTCGAAAGAGTGCGTGATCGTGTGATAGGAACAGTTACAGTAGAAGTAGTTGCCCGGCGTGGTGTAGGGCGAGGACGGCCAGGCTCCATTTCCATACCCTCTCCAGTTGTGTGGCTATGGTGAAGCTGTTGCTCTTTGCGTATCAATTCAACCCGCTCTGAGAGACTGAGGTCACTTCCAGGCAAATCTATCGAGGCATGAGTTGGAGATCTAGGGATGGCAGGACTGGCAGCCCGCGATGTCCGTGATCGTGTCAGCCCACGTTCACGGGGACTACTGGCTCTGCTTCCAAGCCGTGGTTCCGGACTATCTGACCCTGGCGAGCGACTAGTCAGGCTAGGCTCCGGTGAAGAGGATGATTTTGGACTGCCGATAACAGGCTTCGGTGACTTCGGTGGGGACTGTGGCGGTGAGGTAGCATCTTTCGACTCAGGCAGCTTTGTATCTGTCGGGGAAACAATGATTTCTTCACCCTCGGCCTGGATGGCTTCCTCACCCACGACTTGCTTTTCATCATCAACCTGATCAGTCGTCGCTTTCTCGTCGATCTTTTCGTCAGAGTTGATAACCTGAGAGAGTATCTCATCACCAGCACTTCCTGCGTCGGATAGCGGAAGAGAGTCTTTGGAAGTGTCGTCTTCGGAAAACATCTTTCGGAGCTGTAGCATAGTCAACTGTCTGATATCCTTGTCTGGTAAGAAGTCCGCTTCGAACTTCTGGAAAGCCACGTTCCAATCTTCAGACAAATGCATCATTTCACATGACACGAGATTGAACGGAACAAGCTCGTAGTACTTGCTGTTGATGTAAACATCTTGGAGAGACCGTATAAGCTTCTTTTGGTCCTCCTGTGCCTTCTTGTGTAGCCTGTCGATTTCCTCCTTGCAAGCATCTGCCTTTTCAGGAAGGACCGAGTCAATCCGGATACTCTTGAGACGATTGACGACAGAAGCAATGAACTTGAGCCATACATCTCGATACCGGTTGTAGAGATCATTCTTGACTTTGATATCGTAATCTACCTTCCACGTAAACCGCTTTCTAGGCACAACAATCTCTAGTAAATCGATTGGGTCAACATGGAGGCGGATCCGGACTTCGGCCACAGTAAAGTAGCGGATATGATCTTGATGATAGTCGTGTGGGCATTCTGCAGAGTCTTCCAAACAGAGACCTTGCCCCCAAAATAGAAACTCCAAGTATTTGCCAAACGAATAGCGATAGGTGCGATCGCTCATCTCTTGGCAAGGAGTATCCTTCTTGCAGATTTTACAGTAGCTCCACATCATAATTCCGGGTTGGGGATTCGGGCTTACTTCGGTGAACACGGTGACCATGCGCTGGTCATGAACATAGGTACGGTGGTGATCGATCATTAGCTGCGAACAGTTGCTTGTCGGACATACGGTCGCATGCTCATCGAAGAGTCTTTCCAGGAATTGGCCAAGAGTACAGTCAGTCTCCATGTCGGTCTCTGGGTCGCGGTCGATATAGAAGCGCTTTGTTGCAAGATACGGCTCAACACATGGAATTTTGGTCGATGTGCAGATAATTGACTGCAAAGTCATCAATGTCTGGTGTTCGCTGGGATCGCACAAATCGATATTGCCCTGCAGCACGTTTTCCCAAAGGCGGCGTTGAGTTTGATAAGCGTGTATGATGTTCTCGTACTCGACTTCATGAGCAGCATGAATGATACGTTTGACCTGAGGTGGGACGTCCTGGCCAATAGCATGTAGCATCTCAGGTTGCACAAGAACGAAGGTCTTGTCCGCGACGTCTGGTTCTGGTTGCTGGCTGAACTCGAGACTATACTGCTCCCTGAGCCGGCGTAATTCATTCAAACGGCGTTCGAGAGATCGGGCTTTCTGTAGTAGATACGGCTGGGTAAAACGGACGAATGGCGTTGAAGAAAGTATCTTGGTTTCAAAGCGGTCGACTATGTCGCTGTAGTATGATGGCATGGCGAAGTCATCGTTAGCCATCCCTTCAGTCGGTGCTTGCGACCGAGGAGATGGACAGATAGAGTCTGATCGCTCAGATAGTGTTGGGACTTGTGGTGCATCAGGCGAGAAAGAATCAACAAAGGATACACCAGTGATGATTGTTGGAACGGCTGGATCACTTCTGATAGTGATGACTGGCTCTGACTTCGAGATATCCGGGATATTACTCAAACCTTCATTACTTTCAGTAACTGGATCGGCACTGTTTGTGATAGGTGTAGAAGCAGAAGCTTCAATGGCAAGGGGGGCATTTTCGGGGGCCTTGGTGACCGAACTAGGTAATGTTGACACACTAGTAGTCATATCCCGACGAGAAGACGTTGATGCTACCAAGTCCAAAGAATCCGGAACCTGAACAAAAGAGTCCTGGAGCATTGATGCCTCGAGCTTGAGGTTATACAATACATATATCATAAATTCGACAACCTGCTTGAGCTTTGCCAAAACATTTGTGTTGCTACCACGAAGAGATATAGTGCTTCCGAGAAGTGGAACGCAATCGTAGAGGTAGATGTACGACTTTTTACGCCCTGGGAATGAGTTGTTGACGAACGTTCGAACTTCAAATTTACCGCATTGGCCCAATCGAACATCGGGAAGTGCAAGCATATCAACGGATTCGACGACGGTGCATTCTGCACAACGAGCCACAGCCTCCATAACGGAACTCTTGACGTTGTAGGCCACGGAGATCCGGGCATCTGACAGAGCCTGCAGGGCAATGCCAGAGACACCCCTGGATGAAAGAATGAGATGAGGGCCTGTCTGAATGATCTTGCTGACGACGATACGAAGATATTCCCTTTCCTGGGTAATGACTGGATCGATCTTTATCAGCTGATGCCCTGGACTACGTTGATATTCCAGTGCAAAGGATAGTAACAGGATCTTTGGACGGATAATCTTGCGTGACATGCTTTTCAGGGCGACATTCTTCGAGAAAACAATGCCTGCCGTATACGCAGAATCTGATGGTTTGCCGCCTGGTATCTTTTTGATCTTGATATAGTGACGAACATCCATATAATCTCCTTGTTCGGTGTCTGGAGTGACTTCGTCAGTGCATCGTTGCACGATAGGTCCAAGAACCTTTTCCCAAGTTGCAAAATTGTCGATGCCAGCGTCTTGTAATGACTGGCGGAACAGCTTCTTGAAATGAGTTTCGGCAATCGGGCTTAACTGGATCCGCGGGATATCGTACTCTGGGCCCAAGTCCATGGGATGAAATTGGCCAAAATCAGAGCCTGGGCCATCCAAGGGGCTGTCTATGAATACAGGCTCGTTCATTATGTTCGGAAACTTGAAGATGGCAGACTTGGGCCGCGGGGATCGCATAAGGTGTCCAGAGCTGACAATGCTAAGGTTTCTCCGACGTGAAGGCCGGGAACTACTTCCATATAGACTAGGAGACATCATGTCTTCCATCGTCTTTCCTGCCCCCGTGAAGCTGATAGCGCTCATACTCTTTTCACCGGGGCGCATACGATGGCGCCGGCCAGCAGAGAGAAAGTTGCCCAAAGTAGACCGATCATTCTCGAACCGGGGCGAGCTCGTGTCGTTGTTTGACGAGTACGCATTATTTGGTTGGTCATCTCCGCTAGAAGCTGCATCAGACATATATTCTTGTAACTCTGGATCAATGATGTTATCATCGTGTAAAGCGGGTAACTTGGCTTTGCGTTTATCCAACGGTTGTTTGCGAAATGGGACTTTGGTATCAGTTTGACTGAGGCCGTGGTGGTGGCCATGGGAGTGCGATAATGGATGAAGACTGTGCTTGGAATGGTGCCGTTTGTGCCCTATGGTGTGGGGCCTAGAGGCAGCAAGCGTCTTTAGTGACTTTGATGATCCGAGGCGGCTAAGCTGAGAGGTCTCGATCTCCAGAACGGTAGCTCCATCAGGGCCACGCTTTGTACCCGGAATAGCCATCATCGTGGTTGAAGATGATGGCCGATAGTCTTCTTCGTCGGCAGTACGCGCAGATGTAGAAAGATCAGCTTCAGTATTCCGGTTTGCCATGCTGGGTGAGTTGTCTCCCAAGTAGCCAACAAATCTTGCTAGGTACGTTTCAGCCTCCGAATCACTAGAGTCGTCTAGACGACTCTGGATGAAATCACAGCATGTCAGGCATAGCCTTAGTGATCCACTGACACCGAAATCATCTCCTGACACAGTTTTCATACACTTGGAATCAAATATAAGACCGCAGATTCGGCAATGATGCTTCCTACGGAAGGCGGTAAACACACTTGAGCACCTATAACACTCTTTGCATGTCTCATCTGCCATCCAAAACTCCTTACTCAAGACCCGACCGCCCATAGCCGCAAACTTCGGATATGTAATATCAGAAACGGCATCAGAGTTAGCATTTCCAAGCACCGATCTACCACCCACGGCTATAGACCTTGGTCGGCCGTCGTACATGGAATGATACATAGTACCATGTACCGACGCATGGAGTACGGGGCTAGCTTCAGACAAGTTGAGCTCACGAGAAGATGACTGGGAAGCCGCGTAGGTGGGGGAGCGTGGACGTCGAATCCGGTCAATGACAGCTGGGACTTGAGGGTGCTTTGACGGTGATATCTCCGATGCTGTATCGCTTGAAATTGGGACTGGCCATGGTTCGGTTGTAGTAAGAGGTGCTGATGGCTTGGATGGACTAGGCAGATCAGATTCAAGCGTCGCTGTAGATGCATCGGCTTGTGTGGATGGCGCACCATTAGGCCATTCTGATACTGAACATCGCCGTATAGAGTCCCCAGTGAGATCAATATTCAAGGGGTTGGATGCAGAAGCATCTAGAGAGGGTATCTGTACAGATCCGGATATACTAAGTCGGCTTCCAGTGCTAGAACGAGACCTAGGAATCATGGATAGAGCCTGTGACATGGCTGATTGGACAGTCACGAGTGGCGGTTGATCGCCGATAGACGGGATGCTCATGGCTGGCGGAGGAAGACCTGGCGACTGAGCCATAGCAGCTGCGGCTGCAACCATTTCAGAATCATCAACATCCTGTGATGGCTTCAAGCTAGAGCCACGGCCTACCGCATCCTTGAAGCGATTATACAGTCCGGTAAGGCCTATCGACACACCATCTACCGCCTTGGAGTCTAAGACCGGTGTTGACTGTCTCGGGGAGCCAATCTCGGTGAAGGTAGTCAAAGACACGCTCTGGCTTGCAGTAGTGTGAATCTTGTCAAGCGTCTGTGACATTTGGTCACGGTCGACTTGTTGCTGAGAGGGAGCGGTCGACGGGACATTGGAAGGCACTTTGTGTAAAGATGCTGTCGCCGATGCCGAGAGTGGAGGGGAAGCCGCAGCCGATCCGGGATTGGCGTTAGGGTTCGACATGTTGGGAGGTATTCCAAGCTGAAAAGCAAGGGAGAGTAGGAAGAATCAGTTACCCGGTGTGGACTGATCTTCGAACGCGGAGCAGGCGCCGCAAATCGCAGGTCGAGAAATCGAAGAACTGAGGGTGTCGTCGCGGCACATTCATTCTGGAGCGTAGGCTAGTAAGCAGCCATGCGCAGCTGCCGATTCCGATGTCTGGTGCGAAGATAACGGGTGCGATATGTGTTGGGGTTGCTCGGGTAGCTGATGAAGGTCGTGAGGGGCGTGCCAGCGTTGGTGCTACAAAAGATATATCGTCAGATGCAGTTGGGCACAAATATACACACAGACATTCATTGTTATATAGGCTTTCGCAAAGCTTCGTGTGTCTTCTGATAGGAAAAGGCAGTGGGCGACATACCAGAATATCAACGTATAGGGATTTGCGAGTGAAGAGAGGTGATATAATTGTGATTTGTGTTTCCCGCATCCAGAAAATATAAGCGTGGTGGGTTGGTTGCGACAAAACTACTATTATCGGAAAGCAAGCTGCAGCTGGTATTCGCTGCCCAGGTTGCAATGTGAAGTAATGAAGTTATACAATGCTAGATAGCGGCAGATGGTTTCTGGGGCTGCTTTACCGGGATTATCTGTGTACAAGAGCTGACTGCCCCTCTTATAGTGGCCGCATGTGCTATCTCCAGCGTTGAATAGTAAGCTAGACAGCTATAAGTAAAAATACATACAAATATCTACTGCTTGTAGCCCCCGCTAGTCTCAGCAAAATGATGACCTCATCACAAGGAGCGCCGACGCCACAGATCAGCGCCACATCTCCAACAGCCCAACTAACTAACGACCCATTTTATCCCTGTTAGTCAATTTAATATGTACTAAAAAAAGAAGTCAATGGCTTCTGATTTGAAGAATACGCGACGCGCCTAGCTTTTCACCACCACACACAAAATATCACTGTATCACTATATCACCATATCTTCACTATCCTATCGTCGCTATCTTTGCGCTTCCGACCGCATGGCATCTGCAGTACTCCAGGATATGCATTAGCTGCTGCAAAAATGGGACCGAAGTATTTCAACGAAGAACTTATGTTCGAAATACCCCAAAACCAACAAGATCTTCTCGACAATATTGCATGGCATGATAGCTCATCCCACCTTAAAACCGGCAGTTGTTTCGATGGAATAAACCTCCCTAGCGATGTTCTCAGCAATCTAATTGCACACCAAACCGAACGATTCAGTTTCAAAAAAGAACAAGCTCGCCGCAGAGATGAGGCAAAGAACCGCAAAGAGGAGCAACTTCGTGAACTGCAAAGCAAGTCTAGCAAGGAGAAGAATCAGCAAGGCGCAAAAGAAGTACAACCACAGCTAGAGCTACAAGCGCAACCACCGCCACAATCACAGCAACAATCGCAATCTTTACCGCAGTTTAAGCAATCGGTACCCGGAAAAACTTCACCGTCAAGAGAGCAGTCACCGTTCTACGTAGACGAGTTAGGTTGCAAATATTATCGTCGTGTTTCAAAATGGGGATCACCTCCAGCAACCTTACTATCATGTCGAGCTCAGACTATGATGAAGAGCCGCCCCTCGAATCTTATACCTTGCAGCCAAAAGAGTCGGAGACAGCTGAGCGGGATCCAGGTACAAATCCACTAGATATCGCCAAAGCTACATCATTCCTAGGCACCAAGTCTAGAAAGTCTAGCCAAACAACATCTGAAGAATTCTCTTCACAAGAAACCGATTCTGTGCCCTTTGCATTAGTTCGACAGCCTGTACCACCCTCCACTACCACGACTATTACTACTACTACTAGTTCTCATCGAACAACTCAACATGCCCCTTCACAATGCCCCACTAAGGCCGCAATGCCAACACCTTCGATTTCACAGGCTAAGTCTGTAGAAACCGCCGGTATAGCAGGGGCCTCTAGTGTGCCAGCACATCTATCGGGCCAGGCTTTACTGGGTAGAAAATACGCTGAAGCCCCACCATCAGCCCAGCTGACCAGCTCACAGTCTCGTGTGCACCAGATCAGTGTAGAAACAGAGCCCAAAAAGACGAAGAGAACCGGCCGTATGAACATGCCCGCTTTCACCCAGTCTCAGCCTACACCTACACAGGACGTCGTCGGCCCAGCACTGAAGCTGAATAAGTCAAAGCCAGCGCATTCACTAGTTACCTTCGGAGCACAAACACCCACTTCATCGTTAGAGAGGGCTTCGTTAGCGTCTCAGACCTCTGCCAACAATACGCCCATCACATCTGCCAAGAAACCAATATACACCTGTCGCCAAGATATACGATTTTCCATCTCTCCGGCGTCTAAACACAGCCCAGCATCAACAGCAAATAATACCCCCGAATTTTCACGATCTCAGACTCCGGAGGAAGCCTTCAGGCCTGCACCTTCTATCTCACAGTCTCGCTATACTCGGGATAGAAATCACAGTCGAGCACTGGCATCTGCAGCAAATAAAACCCCCGAGTTTTCACGATCTCAGACTCTAGAAGAAGCCTACAGACCAGCATCATCTGTTTCAAAGAATCACCATACCCGGGATAGAACTCATAATCAAGCACTGGCACAGGTGCTACAATCTAGTCACACGTCACAGAAATCCCCAGTACTCTTCAAAGCAATCATTCCATCGGCAGCACATAAAAGCATCAAGCTGCCCATAAACTCACGGAAACGAAAGTCTCCCTACAACGCTCTCGTCCAAAGCGTAGAGTTCCTCGGGTCGGTTTCTCTCTCGCCTGCAAAGCCTAAGCCTACGGTATCAAACAAAGCTCAATCTTTCCGTTCTTCTCTTCGTTCTTCCGTTCCAGCTTCGGCTCCGACGTTGCGCGCATCCGACTTGACTTCACTTCCGGTCTCCGAAGTAAGCGAAATGATTCTCCCCAAGGGCAACCACACTCCGGCATTCCGGGTCCGGCCTGGTGCCACTGCGTACGATTGGTTCTGTGAGATCTACCCTGACTTCACTGCCACGCCTTCGGCTTTCTGCAATGGCATTCGGTATCTCGTCTATCTTAGAAAGGGCAAACGTCTTCCCGAATGTCTATACGATGATATGCTACGCGCCTTCACGTTGGAATTCACCGACTATGCCTGTAGCACCAAAAACCCGATGCCAGCTATATCTTGGTATATGGGCCGGCTTGACACACCTCTTTACCAAGCTAGGGCCATCACCCACCAGAATCTGGATTCCATATGTGCATCAACACTGGGCTATGTGCCAGATTTTGAATCTAATCGTCGTACTTCGCACGAGCATATCGACGAGCCTACAATAGCGTCTCCACCAACAAAAAGACAAAGAATCGCCAATGCATCTTCTATAATCGAGTTGAACCCAAAGCCTCATGCTCGGACTCTTTCACTTGAACCTGAGTCAACCCCACCTCATAAGATCATCATGGCTCCTCCTCCCAAGCCAGTCATTGTAAATAGAGAGCAAACGTTGTCACTGCCACCACAGCCTTCGGAGCCCGTCTTTCACTACAAAATCAGGCAAGCCTCTTCTCACATGGCACGGTCTTCGGAGCTTCCGCCTCTTCAGAACAACATCATCATGATTCCCGAGTCTGCCATGAGCTCTCGTCCACAGTCACCAGCTTCTCCAGATCAAGTAACGCCGCCACACCCCATGGTGACGAGATCACGCTGCTCTTCACCGCATCACGTATCCTTCCACCGCAACGTGTCTGGAAATGGCATGGACAAGAGTAGCCGCTCTGGTGTTCTCGAGGATGTGAGCGCCAAATCGTTATTATTCACCTCTAGTATTAACGGTACCAACGCCTCGGGTATTGTGAAGAAGAAAAAGAAGAAGTCTTCGGTCGTCTCTAGCACTACAGTAAACCGTTCCAAGACAAAGCGCAAACTTGCTTCTATGGATTGTTCTATGATGGATCCAGACTCCTTTAGAGCTTGAGCGTTTTTTTCTATTCCTTCTTTTTTGTTCAATGCGCGGGTGTACGAGTTTTCATTTCTAGCATGGTGTCTAGCATGGTGTCATTACTTTTTTTCTTTTTTTTTTGGCTGTTAGGTCTTTTGATGGATGGCACGGTGTACGAGCCGTTTCTTTGACTGAGACCAATTTCATCTACACCATATGTCAGACCATACATTTTCCACAAGACATATGCTTCATTCCACGATAGAGGGCTATATCTCAATTTTCTCCTTTTCTCCTTTTCTCACATGCATAATTGCTTTGCTATCAGCTCCCAAGTTCACGAAGTGCTAAATATATACACGCTGCTACTTGTTACTTTTTTTTTCTCTTCATACCCTCTTTTTTTTCTCTGGCCATGCCCTACATAGTTTTCATACTGATTTTCTTTTCTTATTATACCATATTATCTTCCCTCTAGCACCATGTCTTTTCTTGATATTTTGATAGCCTATTTATAGTAACTGAGAGGTATCGTTATTTTTTGGTGTTTTTGGCTGTTATATCGTATCGTTAATTAGATTTTTGTCACAAGATACCATATTTGATCGATTCTTTATAATAACACTCCCTTCATTTTAATGTGTATACAAATATGTAGTAGAGAATAAAATCGCTCAAAAATGTAGCAAAAGTATATTCTATGATACCAAAAAGGCGGTCAAAATATTTGTCCCGGTCATGCAAAAAAGTAGAAATGAAAAAGACAAGATAATATAAATATTGCCTCTTGTACATGTACCACCACCATATTTTGTACCTCAAGATAATATCTACCCAATCAAGTCTGGATCATATCAAATCTACTAAAAGAAGGGTGATAAAGAAAGTACTGTATCATGTTTATCAATAGAAGCTACATAACAAGATACGACTATAAAAAAAAAAAGAGAGAAAAAGACAAAGAACGGTCATGGTTTGTGGTTGATTCATCCGGGACCATCTGTTCTTTAGAAGTTAAATGCAAAGCAACGTCACAGCACATAGATTTTGTGCAAGATTTTAATCTCCTAATTTATTTCCGAGTTTTCCCTTTGTAGAGTTACAAAAACTGTTCAAGGCGAGAAAGAAAAAAAAGGTCGGTTGGAGTTTGATATATTTGTACATATGTATGTATATATGACGAAAAAATATATAAATGGTGACTGTCACTGCGGTAGTTCTTTCTTCGCGTGGGATGTTTCCGGGTTTACGGTGGTATCAATATAGCACGATATTTGACTCGCTAAATGATTTATACAGGAAATAGATGCGCCTTAAATCGTGCCTCGCCTATCATACGGTGTACTTTGTAATTACACTCTGTCAAAGGTAAAAGCAGCAATAGAGCAATGGTTCATGAAGTACGTGAAATAGTAGTAGTATTGAATTTCTAAGAAAAGGCAAATAATAAAATAGAAATAAAAATAGCATTCGTCGTGTTAATGGCATAAAATAATTCCGTTGTTGATTCTGTCGTTCTCGAGGCTCACATGGCCAACTCCTTGAGGAGACTATAATGATGTAAATAAAAAAGCAAGGCAAGGCAAAGCAAAATGAAAAGATAGAAAAATATTAAAATATTGAAATCAATGTAAAAGCACAGCTTTTTGGGCTTAAACAATATCCATCATCTAGTAGCTCCCAGGAACAAACCCTTCAGCGTCATTTGATAAGATATCTTCACAGATTGTTCATTTCCCTCTTGCATAAATCTCATACGCAACTACTGGCCCATGAGCTAGATTAGAAACAAAGAAAAATGAGTAGAGACCTAATGAATTTTGCTATGCAACCCTAACTAGCTGCAATATGCAGGATAAAACTCAGGGGGGGGGGCTCTCAGTCTTCATGGTGGCAAATTCTTGCCATGGAAAACAAAGACGAGAAAAAAGAAAGCTTTGGGTGCATATAATTAGTGGCAGCAGCACGAGCAAATGGGGTGAAAGAAGAAAAAATTGCGTAATATCAGTGAAATGGTTTTTTATTGAGTGCCTGAGCCGTGTCTTTCTAGAGATTTGAGGGTTATCAAGTGCTAATGCGGATAGTAAGCAATGTGCTTGCTAATAATCAGTGGGGGGTTTTTTTTAAATCAGGGAATTGCGGCCGCAAGAAACGCTCTAGGAAACAGCGTACGCAGGGACCGGCCAACTTGACAGTAGCTACTTGTTTTGGTCGACCGAGTCAATGTACCCTGAATTATACTGTGGAGTGACCTTTAATATTCCATCTGGAATCCTTTCTGTGCGGGCGGGCGCTTGCCCTTTTCTTAAGGTTTGGCAAGAGCTTTATCGCGATCTTAATTGCTTTTGTATTATATAAGCAACACTTTCTACGACAAATAACCTGACTGATATGGGTTTTCCTTTCTATCGTCACTACTAGATTACTAGAGTATATGACAATATTGAATCGTCACTATGCCCCTGCTGTATTATTTTCAACCTAGTAAAACTTGGAATAGCTATCGATCCAGGTGGCGATGAACTTGTGATCCCATACCGATAATCTACACTAATTACAACACTTTGTTAGTATTCGTCAAAAGATAACTGAAGGTGACACTCTTGACTTACATGCTATTTTCCCGTCACATCCCCAAAAGCACGAATAAAGTCGCGCACCAAATAGAAATAACAAGCCTAGCCCCGGTCCGGCTGGCTTCTTCCTTTGAGCTTTCAGAGCTTCTGGAGGAGCCTTTGGCGTTTTCTTTACCCAATGTATTCGACACACCATCTTACAAAAAAGCTCCAACAGACGGCTGTGACGCTATCAGTCTATCCTGAGCGTGGGGAATAGACAAAGGCTATCCACTCTGTAATCGAGCGTCCTATTTGGATTTATTGTTCACCTCCTTGTCAAAGGAATGAAACTCAAAGTTGGCCCTAACTGATCCATTCCCAAGTTAGATTACTATCGTAGCAGGCTTACTAGCTGTAGATATCAAGTCCTAAACTAATAGTTCGCTAGATAGTAAGCCAGATAAAATAGGCCCTAGGCATAGTTTTCTCTTGCGGCTTCATTCCAATATAGCCTTTCCCGGCATAGAGCGGCCAAGAATTTCCGACTTGTTAAACCTACCAGCATGCCACTCCTTTTCTTTATGTTACTCGCTCGCCGTCGGCCTCTGAGGTTAAAGACAGCTTCACGATCCCTTTGCCGATGGCATCTACCCCAGGTTTCGCAAATTTGTCCCGTGAGCTTTACCATGGGAAGGCGCTGTTGCTTCTAAAAAGGCCATGACCCCGCCTCAGATATTCATCATTGGAGATAACATTGCATTCAGTCCTGCACTGTCTTGTTGTCCGCTATCCGCCGGATATTGGCATTGGATACTTGCCGGTCCGCGCCTGGACTCTTTAGAATAAGAAGAACGGCCTGTAAATTAAAAGCTCCCTAGATAAAATAGGCAACGAACTGTACTAGCACAAGCTAGCTATACCTGATGATGGTATGGGTAAAGGCAGGCTTTGTCTGGTTATGTGATATCTTCTGCCATTCTTCAGTGCATTGTTCGAAAGACTGAACGTCTCATTGAAGCATAGCTAGGCCATAGCAACAGAAGGAATAATCAGGAGTTTGGGGTTCCAAAGGCAGGCCAGGAAGTCTAATCAACGTCAGCAGTGGTCCCGACAGTTTGTTCCGTTGAGTTTTAGGTTATGACTTATCATTGGTATTAATAAGCATTGATCATGAGAAATGAGTGTCAAAGCCGAGCCCATGATAAAGATGTTATTATTTCAGTAGTGCCGAAGTCTGCCATTCCTGAATTTGATATCTTGATTTCAGCGATAGTCGAAGCTAGTTCGTTTTCGGCGGGTTTGAGATTTGCGTATATCATGATCAAGTTAGAAGAAGCAAGTTTATATGTACAATAACTTGCATCTAGAAAATAAGAGGCTCAGTGGTCTCCAGACTGAGAAAACAGGAGACAGTAAAACGTGCTTACGCCCGCAAGAAGATTCCCGTCAAAGTCAACCCGTAACAAATTACTACCCTAAACAGGTAATACAAGCTTTTTGTCTGTAGTCATAGAATTCCGTGAGCATAACTAACAATTGCCCTAGCCTGTAGTGTCAGCCCGCAAACACGATACCTAGTGTCTAATTAGGCTAGGCCTTAAAGATAACACTATTTGCGTAGTATCACTGACGAAATACTGTTATGTATGCTATAAAATTCTAGCCAAGCAAGCTATCCACGATCGTACCCTTCTACACTAATCTGGTACTACTATTGCTGCAGATCTAACAAAGACGATCAAGACGGCCTTTCTCAAATCCCAATCTCTGTGTTGCGTTACCGAAAGTCAATGCAGCCGAGCCTAAACAGGTAGCATTTTGTTAGTTGTAGTTGCAGCTGCAATAGACTGTTTACGCACTTCAAGGATCATGACGATTTCTTCAGAGTCCCTACTTCTTATATCCGCCGTCCTAACGCTAGTCAAGAAGTCCGCGATGCAATAGTATATACACCCTTCATCACACTATCAGGTGCAGTACAAGTATCACATGAAATGTTACTCTTCAGCTCGCGTCTACACACCATACTTTCTGTGCTCCTCGCACCGGCAGAACGATCCGCAAGAGATGGAAATACTGTCATTGACAGGGCCACTTCAAGATATGGCTGAGCCTGACTCGATAAAAGCGGTGACCGAAGCCAAATCTATTCCAACACCACTCCTAGAACTGGCCGAAGCGCACGAGAATCACAATGCATCTTGAACTCATGACTGCTGAGCTATTACCTTGTCAAGCTGCGGTAGGCCCAATATAGAAGCTAGGATATTGGTAAGTACATCGTATCATGCTTTATCTGCATATGAGCTACGCGTCTCAGAGATGCTAAGCTTGTAGCGATTAAGGTTCTGCAACACTCTAGAATTGTGTAAGTACAGCATGAACTTCTGCACATTTGTGATCTTCATTGCTAGCTACGTTTCATGACTGCAATCAAGACATGCTATAATTTGCGTAGAAAACAAATAGCAATTATATACAGACACTGCCGCTCAACAGAACTGAGTTGCTATCACAACTGTACTTCTAATGATTGTATTTGATGATGTGTCTTGACCGATGCCTGATATCCTCTAAGCATTCCAGCTAACTTGCTGAGGACAACAACATCTTCATCGCCTGGTCAGACAAACCTCCATTACAATAGCACCAAAGATGGGGGCTGAGTATACTATGGCCGACGGCAATCTACTATCTAACCCCAAAATGCTCGTAGATATTGATCATTTTCCAAGCAAGGATATGATTGATCTTGGAGCTACTGATCCAGTGGTCCCGGCTCTCTACTTACACCTTGCCAGTCCTATCCCGACTTTTAAGGCATATACTTTTTAAGTGGGTGGCCTTGAATGTAAGTAAGCCTGACTGCCAGAACGCTGGGGGAGAACCAAAAATATGATCACAAAATACAACCGGTTAGTAGCTGTAACATCCAGTGATGGCCTATACAGTTCCCAGCTCTAGGTTGGGAGGCGCCAGTGAGGCGGATGGGCTGGGGCACCCTTTCTCTACCAAACAGAAACAACAAGTCTCATATCACAAAGCTACTGATTTATTGACTTCCTCACGCACCAAGTAATGGACGGAAATGTAGACCTATAAAATACAGCCATTAATGAGGCGTATCTTGCATTCTAAAAGACACGAAAAACACAAATGGCGTCTGTTTTACCTTTTTTTTTGTCCTCGCCCACCAACTTTTACATCAAGTCTCCTAGCATCCCAGTCTTTATAAGATACTCTATTGGTGGACTGG
The DNA here is from genome assembly GCA_009806335.1 of Davidsoniella australis. Lineage (NCBI taxonomy): Eukaryota > Fungi > Ascomycota > Sordariomycetes > Microascales > Ceratocystidaceae > Davidsoniella > Davidsoniella australis. Next base: position 4,662 of record RHLR01000379.1, on the reverse strand, counting down.
TAGTGATAGTAATCACATATCTTATTGTACTATAAAATCCAAGTGATCAATGCTATTGGTGTTTCTCAGTTAGTCATACGCCGTGACAAATATCCTACTATCGTGGATGTTGATGGCTAAGACAACTAGAATGTAAGCCTACGGCAAGGTTAATAGTCTATTGGCAGTACACTTGGGTTCACAAAGATATCAACAGAGGATAAACAAATAGTTGGACAGGAAGAAATAGGTTTGATTCAGTCAGTCACTTCACACACAAGCCAATAACAGAGTGCCGGTAACGAATAAACTGGTCTATAGTATAACAGCATTCACTAATTCATATTTTATGTTAGGGTTAGTGACACATCATAGTCATATAATAATGGAACGTACAGGTATATGACGGCAACCCACTAACACAACGCTAGACTGCTACAAAGATACTGTGCATCGTTACTGTGCTGCCTCGTTTGATGACAAAGTCTTCAATGGTCTCTCTTACAATAGACTCTTAATTCTTAGCCTTTGACTAGTTCATATATCAACAATTTTTAACCCTTAAAACTATTATCCATATAGGCGGATGAACAGTAGGCAACCATGTTGCCAGCAATCTTCACACCTCCTTGATCTTTGGACTATCTAGATCAATGAATGTTTATTGAAATCCAAATCCTTTTAGTAACTTAGTGTCGATATCTCACTATAAATTACACTTAGCAACCCGGATATCATAGCATCTAAGTCCGACGCCTGTAGAAATGTTTTAGACATCACTAACGCCACTACCTCAGTATATTCCTGATCGTTAATGCTGCTCACCTTTTTTCTTATTGTTTGTGTGACAAGTCTTGGATCTGCCGGCGAAGAGGAGCATGGCGTTCTTTATTTTTTACAAAGATTGGGAGCCACCGAATTTCCCACTATCCTCGACCTAGATCGTGTTTGGAATCATGAATAGATCATGAAGCGTGAGAGTATATCTAGAATGTCTGATTATATGTTAGGAACTAGACTTTTCTTGTTATAGCAATGCACAATGAACTACACTCGATTTGATATTAGGCATATATTGGTATAAGTGAGATCTCCCAAGACATAAATTAAACTCGCATGTTGTACAGATAGTATCATAGTTACAGGCTACATCAGATTTGGTAGCTCTGATTTGGTTCCTTAATTGTATTGCCCTACTACGATCTTCCCAAGTTCCTCCCATCCAATCTTCTTTTGTCACACCCCGATTTTGACACAGCACGGACACCCGCCGCTTTTCATTATAGAGCCCAAGGTTATGTTTACTGAAGCTTATACTTGCTTACTTCAGGTTGCTTAGTGTGAAGTATATAGTGAGACCAACGATGAACACAAGAATATACAGCTGCTCGACAAAACGCCAGCGCCGCTTTCTTTGCACCGAGGCAGCTGACTGGATCCGTTTCTGTCCCAATTTGCTATTTTGTCGTCGCCGGAGATTTTGAATATACTGGCCGTGAAAAATGAGAGGGGAAAAAAGCGTCCAGTCAAAACCAGGACATGTTCAGCTTGCTTTGCCACACTTTTTCTACGCTGTGGCCCTCCTGTCTATTCGACTCGGAGCGAATTCCTCTAGACTTTCGTATGTCTTCCTCCGGTTAACTACCGAGCGAGCACATATAGTAGCTGATAGAATACTGCTTTTCCCACTTTGACTACTGGTCAAGCAGGGAACGAGGATAAAGCCACTGGCCATCAGTTTCGGGATCCGGTACTGCCAGCTGTAGATGGCAAGATAGAAGTAGTCTAGTAAATTAAAGCATACTAAGGTCATATCTTGATGATACTTTCTTCTTTTCGCCATGATATTGCACACATTTGTATGAGTAATCCTGGTCTCTAGTGTAAAATCAAGTCAGATTTTTTTGAGAAGCGCCCTGTAAAAAGTTAGAAACACAAATTTCCTCATTCTTCCCGCACTAAGTGGCTACACTACCACAATATAGATGGTTCCCATTGTAATATTTACTGCTGGATATTCATAGTCCAAACAGACAGATTCCGGCAAGGTTTATGCGGAAAAGAAAGCTTACTAATGCATCAAGTATGCACTTCAACACCTTTATGTCTGTCCGCCATCACCTCATCGGCGGGTTGTACGATGCTAGATAGAAGTCTTACCTACAGGGATAAAAGGAGTCATTTGTTAGTATGCGTCGAAGAATCGTAGTTTCGTTCTACAAAGAGTTCGAAGGGTAACAAAAGACGATTCCATTTGCAGCCAATACCTCATATCCCGATATAGTGCGGGTGGTACATTCAAGATAGAAAGGTTGGATGTTGGCGCATCCAGCTGGATGGACATCTATGATGAGTGACGCAGATGATCTCTAGACGTTTGTAGCTGGAACCTTAGATGGGGGAGGGGTAAGCTGTTGAACTCTGAGTCTGTTATATATATATAAAAAAATAGCTGAAGTCAAGAGTCCGAGGAGGTTCGAGAAAAGAGAGGTGGGGATGAACAAGTAATTTCTATTATAGGAGGGCCAGAGTGAGGGTGTGTCCAGGTTTAGGTTTACATGTTCTATTGGCTAGATATTCGAGTGAGGGTTAGCAATGTATTTTGCACTCAAGCGGTAAGTCATCACTTTTAACTATTCTCTTCTATTTTTATGTTTATGCTTATTAGAAATGGTAATCTACCAACTACCAAAAGGCGGTTTCTCGGAGGCTGTCTCTTTATCTAGTTAATAACATTCTAGCCCAATATATGGAAACAGACTTGTACGTGACTAACCATCATACAGCAACGATGGCCTGTAATTGGTGCCGTTATTTATAGAGAGCTTTATTTTCTCGCCCTGCGTCATAGAAGCAAGTCTTTAAAATAAATTAATGTGCCTTCGGTGTACAAATCGTTAATATTGAGACCACAAAGGCTGACAAAAATGCTGGTTACACGGGGCTAAAGAGGGCAGGTCTCTTTTTTATGGCCATTTAAATGGATATGAGGTGCTACATAGCTACTAAAGCTCCATTTCCACCTTAATAAAAATGAATTAAAAAATAAAATTGGATATGGGAGTTCATGAGCGAATAAAGTTCTGATGGAAATTTGCTGTAATATCATTAGGCCGTTATGTCGTGCTTTCTGAGTGTATATATTGCTATCACTTCTTTCTACTGTGCATTAATGGCAGTAGCATTGCATGGAACATCACATGCCAGACTGTTCTAGTGTCTACTAGAATTGATCGTTCTATTGATATCCCCTAAATAGTTTGAGGCTGCATCTGCAGCTCTATGTCCGTCCTATCTTCCAGCTCGATAGCTGAGCATCCCATACCAGAAGTATCATCGCCATCTCTTCAGAGTCCCCGCCAAATGTCTTTCATTGGGCTTTTCATCAATTGTTGGTGTCTACCGGACGCGTAAACTAATAGGCAGCTTATTTGATTCATGAAATAAGCCTACGGGTAGTACAAACTCCGGCTATATCATTCATCTGGATTAGACAACACACTTTTCCCATCGCGGTATCTTGCAGTATATGTCACCCCAGAGTTCAAATCCAGGCTTAGCCAGATATAAAACTTGGCAAATATTATCGATACTACTGAAACAAAAATTTACATAAGCGTTAGGTCTTATATATGTATGTTATATTAATTGGTGTGCTCTGCTATAGATGATGTTTGTGATGTTGCTAATATGGCTACAAATAAGTATATGCATTCGTAAGTGAAATTATAGTAGCCATTGACAGCGTTATATTACGCCTGATATTTATTCATGTATATCTCCGACGTTATCTGTGAGAGACTATGGCCGGATAGTATTAGCCAAGGTATGCCCCCTTGCCCTCGCAAGTTGTGCAAGATGATGAGCCTGTCGCCATCACCGCTAGGGAAGCGCTTGAGGACTACACAGTGAAAACTGGCGAATATAGGATAGAAGCAATTATCAAGCAACGCACCCTCTGCGCACACGCGCAGGCACTCGTCAAGTGGATAGGTTACCAAGATGCTACATGGGAATCTTTGGAACATGTGAAAGACACCGTCGCATGGCGTTTGATTTAGTTTGATTTGATTACATTTAACGGCTACCTAAATCACTAAGATCGTATGACGCCGGATTGGTTACAGATATTTAAAGTCCTCTGCTGGCTAATAGGGCTTCTTCTCTGGGCGCATGGGCCCTGTAGTGCCGCCATTTCACCTCCAGTCTCTTGGCAAGATACTTGCAGCAGCAAAGCTAGCCCGGAGTGGCCGGCATGGAAAGATTTCTTCCGTTGCTGGCACAATTGGCAGTTTCTTTTCGCATGTTAGAAACGGTAACGGTCATGGTACTCCGCAAAGTCTCCATGACCTGCATCGCATGGCGTGTCTTCACGGAAAAGATGAATGAGAACTGGACCGAATGTGACTATTCAGTCCCTATACTCCGCCTGGTTACTACCGGAAGATGTCCCGTCCCCATGGGGTAGTTGTTATATGCATGAGTTAGTTCAAATCCAGCTGGGGCAAAACTACTACCGAAGTCTACCCTATGCTTACGGTAGTGCGTCTGAGGGTTTGGGCAGCCTCTCCATGCACGAAGTTCTGCAGAAGGTAGATGCCAGGTAGTAACCATACTGTTCTAAGAGGGTTTATAATACAAGGAGCTACAAAATGTTCGGAGGTTTTGAGGCAGGTTCCCGAT
>RHLR01000378.1:0-22297 GCA_009806335.1 Davidsoniella australis | reverse complement strand
GTGTAATAAACAGTGTGATGCTATTGGAAATTGTAAACAAAGACACTCCGGCAAGCCACATACTACTATTATATCAGCGCCATAGCATCGCGGAATACGGATGGCTACATGTCTAGATATTGGCATGACGTAGTTTGGTAGCCTATCAAATTCATAACTAACCATGTCTGATTTATTTCTTACTGTTGCGGTCTTGTTCTGAAACTGTGGCTTCTTTCTTGCTCTCTTTGATTTTGGTATTGGATATTTTTATTTGAGATATACATATCTGTACATGGCACAAACTTTTTTTATGGCGTCATACCTAAGATTGTAAACAAACAAAAAAAAGTCACCGCTGTTTTATCAAAAATACAAGTAAGGATCTTTAGAATGAAGTTCATACTAGTACACTTGGGTTATGACACTCTATACACTCATTAACTCTACTGTCATAATAAGTATATAAGTGGCATTTGAAGGTTGCCCAACCTCCTTGTGTTTTAAACGGAATTGGATAACAAGGTCACAACTAGAAATGCAACGGCGAGATTAAAAAGGTATCAAGAAGTAGTTTTGTGTATGTACAAGAAAAACCTATGAGAAAGAAAGAGGTACAAGAAAGTAGTAAAAACGCCTAAACCCTTAACAAAAAGAACCCTAAATAGCAATCATCATCATCTTAGTGGTCAGGTATTCGTCAATACCGTACTTGCTGCCCTCACGACCGAAGCCACTCTCCTTGACACCGCCGAAGGGAGCAGCGACGTCACTGACACTACCGCTGTTGACACCAACCATACCGACCTCGAGAGCCTCGGCCACACGCCAGCAGCGCGACGGGTCCTCACTGAAGAAGTACCCAGCGAGACCGACATCGACGTCGTTAGCCATGGCGATAACCTCTTCCTCGGTATCAAAGGCGAAGATGGAGGCCAGAGGGCCGAAAGTCTCTTCCTTGGCAACCTTCATACCGGGCTTCATGCCGGTTAGCACGGTAAGTTCGTGGAAGTACGGGCCGAGCTCAGGCAGGGCCTTGCCGCCAAAGGCCACAGTAGCACCAAGGGCAACGGCGTCTGCAATATGCTCGCGAACTTTGGAGATAGCACGGCCGTGAATTACGGGACCATGGGTAGTGGTAGCCTCGAAGCCGTCACCGACCTTGAAGGGAGAGATGGCGGTGATTAGTTTGGCTACAAAGGCATCGTGGATCGAGCGGTGCACGAAGATGCGATTGGCGCACACACAGGTCTGGCCTGACACACGGAACTTGCAGCCAACGAGAGCGGCAACAGCCTTGTCAACATTGGCGTCTTCGAAGACGATGAATGGCGCATTGCCACCTAGCTCGAACGACAGCTTCTTCAGCGTTGAGGCAGCCTGACCCATGAGTAGCTTGCCAACGGGAGTCGAGCCGGTGAAGGACACCTTCTTGATAGCGGGGTGTGTGCAGATAGCCTTTCCAACGGCCGGGGTGTGCTTCAGAGTCGTCACAAAGTTGAGAACACCTGGGGGGAAGCCAGCACGATGAGCCAGCTCAGCCAGAGCAAGAGCCGTCAGAGGCGCCTCGCCCGGGGTCTTGATGACCATGGTGCAGCCGACGGCAAGAGCGGGGCCGGCCTTGCGCGTAATCATAGCCGCGGGGAAGTTCCACGGCGCAATGAGACCACATACGCCAATGGGCTCACGGCGCGTCACAATGCGTGCCGACTGGTTGCTGGCCTCAATAGTGTCGCCGTAGACGCGGGGCGCCTCCTCACTGAACCACTCCAGAAAGTTGGCACCATACGTCACTTCGGTGCGCGCATCGGCTAGCGACTTGCCGTTTTCCAGCGTGATCAGTTGTGCAAGGTCCTCGTGGTGCTCCATCATCAAGTCGTACCACTTGCGCAGTAGCCGGGCACGGCTACGCGCTGTTGTCTTTTTGAAGGCCGGGAAGGCGGCGACGGCGGCCTTAATGGCGAGTTCCGTGTCGGCATCGTCGAAGTCGGGGCATTGCGCTACAATCTTGGCGGTGGCCGGGTCTAAACGTCGTCGATTCAGGTTAGTCTGTGGATCTCACGATAGCTATATAGAAGAGTAACCACTTTGCATTACTCACTTTCGACACCGAACTCCAGGCCGCTGGCTGCATCAACCCACTGGCCGTTGACGTAGCACTTCGTCTTGAGCAGCGACGTGTCTTTAAGCTGGTAATAGAGTTAGTAGAGCTTCACATATAGATTGCCATCGACACCTGACTTACTTGGAATTTAGACATTGTGATAGATTTTGCTGTGAAAAGAGACTCTTTGGTAAAATCGAAGATTGAAGAGACTTGAAAATAAGAAGAAGAAATCGAATCACTTAGCAGGACGAAAAAGAACTGTTGAAATAGAAATAATAATAAGAGTCCTCGAAATAAAAAGGATCCCGCCGGTGGAAGGCAACTCAACTTAGACGGGTAATTGCCCTTTGTTTGTTCCAGCTAGGAGGGGGAGGGAATCGGTGACTAGCTGGCTTGGCACCAAAATGGTAGCTTCCTAATCGTGCAGTTGTACTTTATTTTTAATTATTTTTTTAATTCTGTAACTACCGGGTTGGGGTTAGATTCGGGCATACATTCCCTTCTATAAAAACAGCAGCTACTCATTTTCGTAGGTTATCATCATTTGACTACACGTGACATTTCCCGGTACCAAACAAAAGACTCTGAGATACGAATCAAATATTGAGATGCCGAGATGATTCCTCGGGCTCTGACGCCAAGTTCCGCAGTCGGCATTAGCTCTGTGATATTGCCTCTCTTTCATGATAATTGTGATTGCGTCTGGGTCGTTGTTCCCACCTGGTACCGGACTCCCGATCTATCTCGAGGAATAGGTATCTAGTCTCGATGGTAGTATATCTGTACAAATCAACAACATATTAGCCTCTTGGTAGTCCCGTTATAGTCCGCTGAACAATTGCCACCCAATAGCGTGTAAGAGTTGCTAATCTACAAGCGAACAATTGCCAAATCGAATCTACAGAACAAAACCACAAGGGCCCTTCGCTTGGTTTGTTTATGCCCCAGGTTTTGACGCTTTCTAGGCTTAGCCATGATAAAGGGAAAGGAAAGGAAGCGTCCTATAGCCAATCAGCGACTACTATTTTATATTTTAGTATGGCCCGGACCGGTGCCAACTCTCCACATTTGAAGGCAACTTTAACAAACAAACCTCAGAGGACAAGGAATTTGGAGGCGGCACATTCAGAGGGGTCAAATCCGGCATTTTACTCTTTAGGGCAGCACTAGCCAAATCGACGGCTTCTAGTTGGTCGCTATGGAATCCATTGGATCTATCACATCTATTATCCTGATACATATTAAACTCGTCTATGAGACCTAGGCTTACCCGGGGCCGGTTTCCGGTCACTTGACTACGGCAATAGGCCAAATTGTTGGGATAGATTAATCGAATAATTGAAATTGAAATTCAAGCATATGGAAATCCAAGCATAGGCCAGCTTATCGAAGCGAATATGTGACACAGCATTTGCTTTGCTTTCTTGGAGAACTTTAGGACGAGTGTGTTTTCTCGATCGGGAAAGGGAAAGACAGTCTCCCGTTATCGCTCCGCTAACTCTGATAACGACGTCGCCTGCGGATAGGCCAGTATCGAATCCTGTCAAGTAACTACTTTCTAGGTTGTTGTCGATACCGGTGGCACTAAGAACTTAAAATGATAACGTAAAGTATAAACAAGCACAATAACATACAAAGAAAGACGCAGTGTATAAAGCCTCGAAACACCCTTTCCTTCCACTTTCTCTTTGTCTCTTTCTTCACGCCCATAAAGTCTTTCTTCTTCTGTCTTCATCCATCTCTCTCTTTCTCTATCTCTTCGCCATGTCTGTCCTACAGCCTTCTGTTGCTACTGCTGTGCCCGGTCCTCAGACCGCGGCTGTCGCTAAGGAGCTTTCCGAAGTCTTCGATGCCCGCGCCGTCCAGATTGCCTGCGACTACGACAAGTCGGAGGGCAACTATCTGGTCGATGTCGACGGCAACCGCTTCCTCGATGTGTAAGTGGCATCTCGATCTATCTAATATGACATCATCGACTAACTAATTTGTCGCTTCTCTCTTATAGCTACTCCCAGATCGCCTCCATCGCCGTCGGATACAACAACAAGCACCTGATCGAGGCTGCTTCGTCGCCAGCCATGGTCTCGGCTCTAGTCAACCGTCCTGCCACTGGCAACTTCCCTTCGCCAGCCTGGACTGATGCTCTCAAGAACGGTCTGATGAAGGTTGCCCCTCCCGGCATGAAGTACATCTTCACCGCCCAGTCGGGCTCTGAGGCCAACGAGCTGGCCTACAAGGCCGCTATGATGCTGTACCAGCGCCGCAAGCGTGGTGTCGGTGCCGAGTGGACTGCTGAGGAGTCATCCTCCTGCCTAGAGAACGCCAAGCCTGGCTCCCCTGACCTGGCCATCATGTCGTTCGCTAACTCCTTCCACGGCCGTGGCTTCGGTTCCCTATCGACTACCCGCTCCAAGGCTGTCCACAAGCTGGATATCCCCGCCTTCAACTGGCCCAAGGCCCCCTTCCCCGCTCTCAAGTACCCTCTAGACCAACACGTCGAGGAGAACAAGGCCGAGGAAGCCCGCTGCCTGGCTGCCGTCGAGGAGCTGATCAAGACCTGGGTGTCGCCCGTGACTGCCGTCATTGTCGAGCCCATCCAATCCGAGGGTGGTGACAACCACGCGTCTGCTGCCTTCTTCCAGGGTCTGCGTGACGTGACCAAGAAGCACGGTGTTGCCCTGATTGTCGATGAGGTTCAGACTGGTAAGCTATTCGCCCATAATCACTCTCTACTACATCATCTTAAGCTAACTAAACTCCCCCCTGTGTTCTAGGCTTCGGCTCTACTGGTAAGTTCTGGGCTCATGAGCACTGGAACCTGACCTCGCCTCCTGATCTAGTCACCTTCTCCAAGAAGGCCCAGACCGCCGGCTACTTCTTCGGTGATGATCTGCTGATTCCCGACAAGGCCTACCGCCAGTTCAACACCTGGATCGGCGATCTGGCGCGTGTGCTGGTTTCCAAGGCTATCATCGAGGAGATCCAGACCAACGATCTAGTTACTGCTACTGCCCGTGTCGGTGGCCTGCTGTACGCCGAGATCGAGAAGCTGGCCGTCAAGTACCCCGGAAAGGTCAACAACCTTCGTGGCAAGGGCATGGGTACCTACATCGCCTTTGATACCACCGACCCCGCTAAGCTGATTGGTGTTATGCGCAAGCTCGGCGTCACCATCGGCTCGTGCGGCAAGAACACTATCCGTCTGCGCCCCATGCTGATCTTTGCTGAGGAGCACATTCCGCTACTGATTAGCACGCTCGACAAGTCTCTGGCCGAGCTGTAAGGAGGGTACTAGCTATCATGGCTATTGCTACTTCCTCTACACCTACTACTATTGCACATTTCTTAGTCTAGTCTCGGCGTTCTTTTGTCTTTCTGTTTCTTCCAGGCTGTTTAGTTTTTGCCTTGTTTGGTTTAGTGGGTTCACGGTTTGGAACTCTACACGCATTCTACGATCTCCAATACTTCTCTTTTTTGGTGTGGCTCAGAGCAGTTATTGCTCTTTAGTCCACCTGTATGTACATAGTAAAATTTATATCCATAAATTCTGCCAGCTACGTTGATATGATTTGCAACAGCTTGGCATTAGCCCCATCAACTTTTGATCCCACCGTAACCGTGCCTCTGTATCTATCCGTCTAAGTGCTTCAGCGTTGCAGCCGCAATTTCTGTCCGAAATAACAGCTCGTTTTTTTTCTCAATATAGCGTATCTTAAATGCTACCTTAACCCCTCCTGACGGACGCCCTAAAACAGGCAAGCTTTAGTAGGCCCTGTGAACAGAAAAACAAAAGGCTGTCTTACTCTAGCATAAAATTACTACACCAAAAGATTGGAGAATGGCAGGTCAAGTGCCGAGACTAAGAGGCTTATGCCATCATTCTGTATGTGGAAAGCTACGGCGAGGAGGTTTCTTAATCACGATAAAAGGACTTGTTTGGAGACTTTCTTTGTAGATAAATTAAAATCTGTTGAGGAAAGAAGAAGTGAAGAAAAAAGACCGACTTCGGCTGTCACCAGAACAATGGAAAGCTAAGGCTATATCACGGCTTCTAGCGGGCCCTCTCAATATTTCGATTTTTTAACATTATTCCTATAGGCTAGCTTTTTTGCACTAGTCATGGAAATAAGTCTGTAGAGAACGCCTAGGTGACTTGAAACAGAAAAGTTACCTGCCAAGCCATGGCCATTCATTAGCTTGTGATACTTGAGTAATAACCAATCAAGACTTTGGAAGGTATTACTAACAGGTATCCTGCTAGCTAAGAAAGCTATGACTATTTTGATAAGTAGCTTAGCTAATGAAACCCCCATCTGTTCCTAGAGATATTTGAGCGCGGATCCGGATGTCTGATGCTAAGAACTGGAATTCCGGACCGGGAGCAGATATCCGGTTCCGGATCACGAACTAAGTTAGAAAGGCTTATGATGATATATATTTCAGAAGACAGGTAATGCTATCATCAACATGATAGTTTAACGCTGTCGGCTTTAGCTACAGAAGATGTTGCCGCCGGGATTAAACTCACTCAGCTCGGCTTCGATAAAGCCGAGCTTTGACGATGTTACTAGGCATGTAGGGGTTGAGACTAGTATCAAGCATTCATAGCATCACATGGCATTTCATGACGCAATAGATAGTTAGACAGCACGGGATATCGTGATAGTTGGAATATCTTATTGTCATTAAGTAGTACAGCAGAGTCTAGATACATACAAACTCCAGGTCTTGCCAGATACGAAAAAATGAAGCAAATTCTCTCGCTGCCTACATGTTCATCCACATATTGCCTCCTAGGCCGCCTCCAGGCGTCAAGCCGCTACCGGGTGTCTGGCCACCACCACTGCCCTCTATCAAGGGACTAAAGTTAGTCTGCATAGACACCGAGTACTCATCCAAAGTCTGTTGGAAGGACGCAAAGGTCTCGTCAGTGCCGAAGAAGGTCGAAGGGATTTGCACCGTCGACGCGGCAGGTTCTTGTCTGATCGAAGCGCCACGCCAGAAGTCTAGCGGATGTGGCGCCATTCCGTTGTGTCCACCAGCGCCGACCAAATCGGGATTCCCCGTAGCTGTAGACGGAGCAATGCTATCTCCGTCATCGTCTCCAAGCCGCGAGCCTCCCATAGCTGAGGCAGCTGTGGCTGTAGGGGCCCCAGACGACGGCTGCTTCCACAGCATCTGCCACTTCTTGAAGCGCTCGTAACCTGATTCCTCCTCGGTCAAGTCAGTTGCTCCCGCACCGGGCATCTTATTGCTAGCCGTTGCCGCAGCGTCCAGCTTAGCTACAGCGCTCTCAAAGACCTCCAATAGGGAAACCTCGGACCGAGCCGACTCACCCCAGGCTGCCATGCTCTTGATCATAGCCATGCCCTCACCCAGGGCAGTGCGCAGACGGTCGGTGCGTTTCTGTAGACACTGCGTAACGATGACGAGCAGGGCTGCGCGGCAGGCACTAAACTCGGTGTATGAAGCACGTGCCAATCCGATCGTGCGGTTTAGCGCCTTACACGTTTCGATAACGCTGAGTGCCGCCTCAATACAGTCGGCTACTAGCAGAGCGCGCGGGTGAGGCTTGGAGGTAGATGTGGCTGTTGAACTGGTTGGTGTTGCACCGGAAGTCGCCGGACTTGCATCAGCACCGGCCATCGATGTGTGTGTGCGGCCAAGGCCGCGCGGGAAGACAAACGGCCGGCCGGCATATAATCGTAGTAGGCAAAACTCGAGCCGTAAATGGGCATCAAGTCGCGAGAACGGCACATTACCAGAGAAGACCTTGTTAAACTTATCCAATGGCAGAATGTCCCACCACTTGTGAAGTTCGTTCTTTGTATTGATTAACTGTGTAAAGACGTCGGCGGTCTCTTGCCGTGTTCCGGTCTTCAATAGTTGGCTGGAGTATAGAGTTAGTAATGTGTTATTGAGGGATCTAGGTATAAACTCACATCTCGCGTGAGACTTTCGTTAAGGTTTTGTTTAGTTGTAATGTGGCTAGCATATGGGCTGTATTAACTGGCATATTGACCGGCCACATAGATGGATCCAAAGAAGGCAATGCCGCATCAACTTCTGCTGGGGCAATCGAGAGCGGACGACCGTGAAAGATACCAACTCGTCTATCCAGGGTTATAGTTAGCATATTAGGGTTAATGGGGCAATTCTCAAAGCAAGGTTCGGTCACTCACCGTTCGATGGCGTGAGCTGTCCAAAACACACGGTTGCGAGTCTCTCGAACAATCGGCGGCCAGGCATCCGTCGAGCAGTTACGGTGCATGCCGTTTTGAATCGCTAGCTTTATAGCTAGGTTGAGATAGATATATGAAAGGCCAGAGGCGTCCAGAGGTAGTGTGTATAGGCCAATCAGTAGACAGGCCTGGACGCTCTCTAGCGACGCTATGGTGATGATATCAGGAACCAGCATGCATGCGCGCTGATAGAACATAACTCCGACAGCATCTTCCTCGTACGGCGAGCTGCCCTGGCCTCCAGACTGAGCCAGACGCGGCGGGCCCTCGTTGTCGTTGTCGAGGTACGCATACTGAGTGCCGATGGCCAAGATAATCAAAATCATGCCGACCGTGCCGACATCGCGGTGCGTGAAGACGGCCGGATTCTCGTAAGCCAGATTGATTTTGTCCATGAGCCAGGCACGGTCGACGAAAAAGTAGTTGCTCTCGGCATGCTTGAAGAAGGCCTCAACAAGATATCCCGTGATGTATGGCGGCGGCAATGACTGCAGCGAGAGCACTGTGTTAGACGGTGACTGAAGCTCTTCGGCACGGTAGTACTCCTTGAAGGTCAGTGGGTCAGCCGGCTTGTCGCCTGAGCGTGAATCCGGATTGCAGTTCTCGATCCACTGCTTGATGCGCATCGAGAAGTTCCAGTGTGAGAACTCGCCCGAGTAGTCTATGAATCACGTTAGCATAGAAGTCTAGAAGACGATAGATATATTACCCAACTCACGAGCTATATTGCTTTCCAGGGGCTGCATAGTGAAGCTCTCTGCATCGACGCCGAGATAGTCCGAGCCCTGCGACGTCTCGTCTGCCTCGGCTCCGGTCGTTGCTGCCGCTGTTGCAACCCCCACCTGCGCCACGTTGACGATCGACCGCCTCGGCCATGCTTCGTAGCGCCGCCGAGTCAAGATTCGGCCTCCCGGTGTAATGTGCTAATAGCTTTTCCATATAGCGCATGCGCTGCGCCAACTCGGCCGGCTCTCGGGACGTAATTGCAGTACGGGATGCGCCATCATCGGCCGTGTCGCGTGGCGGATGGCCTGTGAAGCCGCACGGCCGATTCAGTCTTGCACAGCGTTGACACGGGACGCCGCCCTCACATTTTTCCTTCTGGCGACGACACTCATCGCATCTGATATAGCAGCAAGCCACCGGCTCACATGTTAGTCTATTTTGTCCTTTCTCGAGCTCTAGTACCACGATCAGACAGGAAGGGGAAGATAACTCACGCTCGTACCGCCCGTTTGCGGTCTCGTTCGTCTACACGCCGTGGCCGTCTTTTCGGCACGCCGCCATTACTCACACTAGCCGATCCCCTTTGAGGGCCCGCGCTGTTGCCGATTCCGCTACCACTTACACTGCCTGCAGTTGTGCGTCGTGAGATCGGCCCTGGAGTCGGATTCCCGGCTGAAGGTGCCGTATTTTCGGGCTTCTGTGACATCTCTTTGGCACTATCCCCTGGAACGTAAATGTGAGGCTACTAGAAGAAAGCCAAATGCCGCTATAACTTCTAGCTAAATCAGCTCATTCTCTAAGCGTCGATAAAATGCCAGTCTGCAACACCAAATGCCGCTTTCGGCGCTGATATTATAGCTAGAAAAGGCACAATGTTCGAACTCGGAAAACAAATCTCAAGATTATGAGCGTAGTGGTTCTGAACCAAAAGAAAATAAATAAAAGATGTTCGTCTAATCGTAATACAATAGAACCCCCAACTCGTGTAAAAAGATGAACCAACAAAAAGGCTGCGAAATTGAGGCTCTACTAAACAAGGCGTTGAGATAAGACGTTGATTTATCCAATAGAGTATTTGCTGTTGTTGACGCCTTTTGAGTTTTTTCTTTTGGTTTTTTTTTAGCTCCCCGTCTAAAGATACGACGAATTTACAATGCGGAAGCTACTCTTAACGATATCTTTTTTTCAATCTCTAGGTTTGAAAGAGGTAAGTGCTCAACTCAAAAATAGATACAAGGTGGCGGGAACCTTCGAAGCAGCCCAGATGACTGATGTAGCGGTCGGTCTTTTTTTTTGCAGAAAACCCGAGAAGAACAAAAAGAAAGAATGAATATTACTATCGCGGTCTGAATAACCAGAAATTAAAGATTCGCGATGCTCGTTCAGTTTTCTACTACTCTGTGATTATTCGGCAGGTAGTAGTCGTTTCTATTTGGAGTAATGGCCGAATTTCGTTTTTTTCGTCTAAACCTTCAAGGAACAAACCGGACGCCGTACTTGCTGTTCTTTTCTCCAAAAAAAAAAAAAAAAGAAAAAAAGTCATAAGAGACAAAAAAAAGAATATCAGAATCACAGATACAGAATGGTATCAACTAAGCTAGCAAATAGTCAATATTATTTGTTTTTCTCTCTTTCTTACGCTTGCTTCCTTCAAGCCATTTGATGCACATTGCAATGTGTTTCCCTTTTTCCTTATCTATAGAAATATAAGTAGGAATAAAATCTCCATCTTTTGGCGCTCCAATTCGATTTTTGATTATTGAGCCAGCTAACAAATAATAATCAACTAGTCAGCGATAAGAACTAACTCTAGTTTACCAGTAATAAAATTGCTTAGTGTTTGCCCAGACTCGATTTTGCTGACTGCAGACAGCTTGTCATGCTCCAAAAACGGCAGGGGCACACCGGCCAATCACATGAAAACATCTATGGAGTCACACCCGACAGCCCCATTTTTTGGTTATATCGTAGCATTGATTTCTGTTTAAAGATGTATAGGACGCTTCTGTTTTATCTCGGTAGAAATACGACTAAAAAATTAGGACTCTTAGTCTTTTGCTCTATATCGAGTGAGACAGAAACAAGTAAATAAATCATCATTAGTAGTTTCTATTTTTCTGAGTGCTCGCATGGTATGACTTCTTAAGTCTTATCATTGAAATCAAAGTCGCAGTGGGAAGTTCTCTCGTTTATCTTGGTTTTTTTTTACAAAAATTCGATTATTTTGTCCTCTATCTGATTATCGTTTTCTTCTCTCGACATAAGCTAGATTTATGTTGCGTATCTGTTTGTGTTGTATTTTTTATTTTCACTATAACTATCATCGATCGTGTCCGTCTGTGTTTTCTCAACTTTCGAGAGGAACATTTCATGACAAAAGCTTACAACTGTCAACTCATTGGAAGTCACCCGATTGACATCTGGCATCAACGCCTACTGAAAAAGTGCGATATAACATCAAAATGGCCGGTTGAGCAAGAATTTGGAAAGCAGTCCAACCAAGAGAATTCTCATGACGGATATCAGCACCCTTCACAATCAGGAACTTAACAACATCAAAATGAACTTGAGCAGAAGCATTTCTGAGAGAAGTCCAGCTAAGAGAATTCTCAAGATTGATATCAGCTCCATTTTCAACCAAGAGCTTGACAACATCAAGATGGCCTGCATAGCAAGAAGTTAAAAGAGCAGTCCAGCCATTAGAAGTTTCATGATTGTTTCTCAATCAAGACCTTAACAATGTCAAGATGCCCCACATAACAAGCAAGTACAAGAGCAGTACGACCATCACAAGACTCATGATTTATATTCGCACCCTTCTTGATCAAGAGCTTAGCGATACTACTATGGTTGCTGTAGTAAGAAATTGCAAGAGCAGTCAAACATTCAGGAGACTCGTGATTGATATCGGCACCCTCCTCAATCAAATCTAAGAGCAGTCCAACCATTAGAAGTCACATAATTGATATTAGGACTCTTCTCAATGAATATAGTTGCTCTTATCTGCGCCTTTTTGGGATGCTACGGACATTACTACACCAATGCTCCATGAAATAGTTATATAACTTGAGAGTTACTATACTTTCTTCGTTGCAACTTGCTATCTTCAGGGCGTTTTGCACTTCTGGCAAAGACAGGTATCTATAGCAGATGTCGAACAAGATTTCGTTGGTTGTCTCCGGACTACAAGAAAGAGGCTGATTGTGTAGCTGAATAGAGGTTTTCAGTAAGAATACCTTGGCAGTTTGGTGTATGAAATGAACTGTAGACTCCTTGATGAAAATAAACAGGCCACATAAGTCTCGAAGTTTCGTGGCAACGGAACCATAGTCGTCAGTAGCATATTTGATTCCAGCAGAATTGTAAAGCTTCAAATTCAATGCAAGCCCCATCTCCGCAACTGTCAAGGGACGCCATGCACCAACAACGACCTGAAGGATAAGGATGGCTTGCTTAAGATGGGCAGGCTCAATTATTTGAAGGATGCTCTTGTATGCATCATCCACACTAGTTGGAACCAAATCAATTTCGCCATACTGCAACTCAAAACCTACTGACATATGCTCGGTGTGCTGTAGGATCAGGTCAGCCCATAGATATGTACCGCTCTTCATACCAATGAGCTTGCTTCCGATCTTCTCGCCGACATCTGCTGGTACATTAAGATTTCTGACACGGGATCGGACTCTTCTCCACGAATGTAGATTCTAGGCAAAGTGTTGATGGTGGAACTAAAACTATCACGTTAACTTGATATTCACATAATTGTATGCCGTAGATAATCCAATTTAGGCATTAACCATAGATAAGACTTCAATAATGTGACAATACAGAGATATAACACCTTTCTAAAATGAACAATATCTTTTGTGATTCCATCACTAGACTCGATAATTTCAATAAGCCTCAAAAATAAGAAACATCTCATAATATATCTTAGAGAGAAATTTAACTGTAGTCATACTCGATTCAAACAAATTCAATATTTCGTAATATCCAAATATATATACATATAACTACCCAATAAATCAGAATATACCGGACGAACTAATAGCACATACGAATGCTCAACTCGGTTACGCTTCGCAAAGTATCGTACCTACAGAATCTAACTCAAGAGCCTTTCTCATCCCTTGGTTGTATACAAGACGACTTGCCACATGCCTTTGGCCAGCTAACATTTCCTCGTTCCAACTACTTCACGTCTTTCTTATAGATAATGGCAACTCTCCGAGTCCCTGAAGGATTTCTTAAAGTTAGCTCATGACGTTTTCATTGGGCGCAAATCAGGCACATATCGGTGATAGGCCAGTAACCGACTTAGTATTCTGACGGATTCTTGTTCCATGTTGTCCCTTAAAGTCAATAAAGGGATGGTGTCCGTCAAGTCAACCCTAACAACTGTATATTCTTCATGTTTCTTTGTGTATCTCTAGGTCTATAGTGAAGTGGTGATCTCCCTTTGGAGTTGTGAGAGAAACAGCTTCACATCAGAAGAAGAAAAATGCTCCCTTACCCGCACGACATCCACAGCAACTCAAGATAAGCTCAAATTACATGTGTTCAAAGTTTATACAAATGCACCCAAGGTTCAAGTATATATCAAAGTTGTATTTTATCTGGCTCTTGTGAAACAATAACGTAGTTTCATATTAATACAGAAAAATGTTGAGATAGTGATGCTAATATATCGAATGGCTATTACCCAATGATCCATCAATCATTCGGCAACTCAAAAACCATAAGATACACGGCTAATTTAACCTGAATAGCACCTCACTCTATTCCGGTCTTGAAGCGATTTTTATACCCAGATTCAGGTTTGTCCGTCCGACATAATAGGAACAGTTTTCCTTCGACACATGATAAGACGTCTTTAAATGAACATTCCTGTGTCTAGACAAACTACTCGTATAAGGCTTTAGTGAATCGTATAAACTCGAGAATGTACGTTAACTGTATGTGGTGCTGTATCACATAGCATGTGTCGAGATTTGAGGTTACGAATAGTTACGATACCGTTCATGGTCAGACTCCATATCTATATACATACATGTTTGCTTTGGTGTCACCCGAACTATTGCTAGAACAGCCTAGTCTTTATATTGCTATTCCAGTAGTTAGGATGATGTGTCCACGAATTCGCATAACTCACAAACTACGCATACTTGCTTGTTTACATCACTATGGAGAGAAGCCCCTCCAATCATGGCTGGGATACCCCCTCCCCTCTCTCTCATCCCCGGCTCATAAGCCCGGCCCAGCTAGCTTTCCAGTTGTTCTGGAAGTCGGTGAAGGCCAGCCATCGCAGAAGAATAGTCTGGTGATGATCGACTCATCAGAACCCCGCGAGTCCTTCCCCGTCTGCTAGCTCACCAGTTCGTAAATAAATACTGGTTCTAGGACGGGGGGGGTGGAAGCGTCGCCTTGGTGAACCAAAGCAGGTACATCACATGTGCATACAATGCATGCATACATGCTCACATGAGAGCTGCATATACCAACAGGCAGAAACTGCTGTTGACTGTTTTTATTTGTGTCTTTCTAGGCGCCAGAATCCCTTCTTATGCAGACTATCAATCTAGTCTAGTAGTATGTCATAGTGCCTATTCTTGTCCTGCATAGCAACTGTGTCTACGAAATCCGGATCTTCCTCCCATCTCGTTCATGCATGACAACCAATGTAAACAAAGCACACGACAGATAACAGTCCGAGTTCAACTCCAAAAGAAACAGAAAGAATCATGTTAGTATTACTAGTTGCAGCTGTAACAGATACAGTTGCACTGCATATTGTCTAGGAGAGTGACTACGATATTACGTCTAACAGAAAGATTCAGACGCATTAATGCAGCCAACTATGCAGGCGCCTCGTCCACCTATCATTCATGTACCCTAAGTGTGTACGTTTCTACAGTCGTGTGTTTCTGGTCTAGAAAAAAGAAGCTTCTCTAAGCTCACGAGCCTTTGGTGCCGAATAATAGCTGGCTGGACATGCTGTGCAAGCATTCTCAGGGAATACGACTGCCCGTGAGATACGCCCATATGCTCGGCTATTTCTCAAAGCCTCACCCCTCTAGTGTATGTACTCCCTTCTTCCCAAAGTCTAGTCTCACAACATGATAGAAGGGAAACGATAATACAGGCCTGTTTCCCTGTCTTAGCCGGTAAGAATCGAGATTGTCTGCTCCTTATCAGTGCAGCAGCAACAACAAACAAGCCCTAGAGAATTACCCATAGATCCAACAGCCAGAAGATTCGACCTGTGTAGGACGCGACCCCGATTCCTAGCCTACATAAACACAAGTACAAGTATACAAGTACAGATGCGTACACAAGCACTTCAGTGGTATATATTTGCTTGAGAATAGCTACATGTAGGACGCTATAGCTATAGTAGCATTGGCCATAACTGCAACCCGCTCCGTGCCCATCAAGAGGGAATTACATAGAAAAATAAAGACAAATAAATATGTACGCAAATAATAATAAGCCCTGGCTTCATAACTGTACTAGACATACCATCAAATCTCATGCTGCAGAGGCGGATATTACAGCCTGCAGCTGCTCACTTCGCCTAAGCCCAGCGTGCCCAAAACCCCCCAGCTGGCATATATTTTTAGGCATATCAGTTTCCCAAGAAGGTCAGATTTCTGAACTCCAGGGGAGAAGGAAAGAAAATAGGCTGTTGCACAGCTTAGAAAATAAGTGCTAATACAACATTCCCAATCTAACTTACCCCCGCCATACAGACTTCTTGCAGACACGAGAATCATCTACATGTATGTATGTGATTAACACTATCTGTTGCTGTCCTTTACTTGTTATTGTTAGACGCATGAATATATTTTCTTAATTTTCTTAATTTCCTCGATCCGCCCTGTAAACGCAACAAGAAGAGACTTATTGGTCAATTTCCTCGGTGTGTTCGACTTCTATTGGCTTTGGCTAATGGGAAACAACCAGGGTAGCAAGGTTTAGCGCGTCATTTGCAGTTGTTTTTATACTGACCTCGTTTCTTAGTCAGTACATATGTACGTATGTACATACATGTTCCGTGTACAATGATATCTTCTATGTACCTACCTGTAAGCATCCAAGGGCAGCACGGCCGCAGTAGGCAGCTCGAGCCAAGATCGTCAATAACAAAAGATCATAATCTAGTATTAGCTTACAGTTATACACTAAGACAGGAAATTAATGCAAACTTCCAGAAGCAAAAGCACCAGCAAATTCGTTCTCTTCACAATGGAGTGACCCAGGTTTAGTTCGGACTCAATCGCAGAAGCCGCCTTCCAGTAGTAATAAGAATCCTAGTCCAATAGGGGAAATCACGCTTCAACTACTATCATAACAACATCAACAGTTAGAACCAATACAGAAGTCTATGTGTTCTTCCGTCGATCGACGTGTAATATAGACCAGAGTATTGTTAATAGAAGTATTCATCTGAACAAACGCGGATGTCGGAACGGCAATATCACACATCAACTGCTATAGAAACAAAACAAAACAAAACAAAACAATCCCATTTCCCCATTTTGCGGCTGTAGCTGCCCATAGCTTCTTTATGCCTTCTCTCTTGTCAACTAAACTAGGTGAACTATTGCCTATGAGAACTCAACTTTACTTTGCTTGCCACTATATCGCCTGAAGCCAGACTATAGCACAACAAAGCAAAGCCAGGTATTGAACACGCGACTTAATGCATGAATCTCTAAGAGTGAGTATGTGATCTGTGGGATTCTGAGCACGGAATAAATAGTAGAAAAAGGAGTCATAGTCCATCCAGGCATTCGAAGTCTTAATAGAGTTATTGATATAGGCCACCATTTGGACAATGCTTATAACCCATTATGTATTAACCCTAAGTAACGCACTAACATAATATAATTTTCTTATGCACCTCCAGGGGTATTTACTCGCAAATGTAGGAACTCACCTGAAAACGCCGTGCCACTTACAGGCAGCTTTCAATCTTTCAGAAGAGAATACATATACAGATGTAAGTGCAGGTTACAGTACATGTTAACATTACTCTGTCAAAGAAAGTTTGATTTACCCGTGCTCATCTAATACTTGAACGACTTGGGACTGAACAAAATGAATAAAACCAGGGAATGTGAGATCTGTTCCATGAGCACTGTTACTTTTGCTGTTGATGCCGGCTAATGAGGCTCAAAGCAAGATTAAGCAGAGATTTCCCGACGTATATATTTTTTTTGCTTACTATATGGCTTGGACTTTGCGCTGAAGAGCGGTGAAGTGGGAGATGATGATTTGACATTACCCTCATCTCGTTCGCGCGGGCCGCTGACAACAAAAGTAACCAGGGCCACATCTTTTTTTCCCTCTTACTATAATGAAATTCTGCCAAGATACAAGACCCCCTAGCAGCAACATACTTTATTTTTGGTGTACAACTGTTAGTGGAGTGACAACACAGGGCTGTCTATTGCTAGGATAAGCCATAATAGTTTTGCGATCAGAGCGCTGCCAGTAATCCAAGCACAAGCATTGGCCATTTTTCCTTGCACAAAGGGAATATATCTATTTGCTCTTCGTTCCTTTTTCTACATATGTATGTACCAGTTGTGTATATGACTTGGAAGCCCTGTACGCCGATATTGCATTTTACGCAAAGCTCAACAATAGCACAAGGAAGTCTCCCAGAAGGAATTGCACAAGAGACATACAGATGTAGAAGACATTTATGATTCGTACTCTTCATGTACTTCGGGGTAGAACAAATAACATGAAAGCTCTGTTAGTGAACAGTGCCGCTTTTGCTTGGGTCAACTTAGGCATGGTTCAAAGGACGTTATTGTTATAGTGAATGTACTAGTGATGTCGCGTTCATGATGCCAAAGCCCCGAGCTTTGTTATTAAGTTTTAGGTTATTTATCTACCATTCTAGTTCTAGTCATGTAAACTAAGATTCGAAGTCTTCCAGAAGGCCTTAGTTGCGGACTATAAGGGAGACTGTCAGGCGAAATTTCTCAGATCAAAAGGGCGTCTTTAATTGGCTATTAAGAAATGAGCTATAGATGCCCTGAAATAACAGGCTTCGTTAGATTTCTATTGTGTAAAACAGGAAAACGTTTCTTGGTATTGGCACTTTTATTTGTTGTGGTCTCAATCTGCCGAGCAACCAAGTGAGCCAGTCAAATATATAATACCAGAATTTGCTAAGCGACAAACTCTAGATCTTGTAGGCAAATCTACCGATAGAAAAAAAAGTATCAAATAATGATTTCTTTAGCTTCTTGATTATCGACTTGTGACTAAGCCAGAATCTCGCCGTTCTAGCGAGCGAAAGCCATATTTCCTTCCTTCTGGCGATTAATCGTATTCATGATGTTTTCATCTAGAAAGAAAACCCTGTAAGCTGACGTCACGATGATATTTAGTTGATAAAATGTGATTTAAAAAATCAACATAGCGCCGATAGAATAGTTTTACCAGATACAGGGAAGAATATGCTCATATATACAACACCCTCGTTCTCTTCTCCTACAATTGACCCATTATCACTGAAGCCCTATCCTTTCATAGTGTAGGCGCAAATATTTTACATCATAGCTTAGCAACATATTGTTTAAAAAAAAAATTGAAAAAAAGATGAAAAAAGCAACAAACCAAAGACTAGAATTTGCCGATCATTCGGTTATTTTCAGATGAGAGGTTATTTCATATGACAAGGCCTATTAGGGAGATATTATTTCGGGGTACTACACATGTTGTTTGTGTATTATATCGTCAATTGTCAATCTAACGTCTAATTTGAACAGACATAAGAAGACATGTCGTTAGATATTATGCTCCTAATCTCGATTATAGTCAGAGCCGCGTAGTCACGTGAGGTCGCGACCCTATCCACTTTCCTAAAACAGCAGCTTGTTTACGCCTGTGCAACCCCACACTTTGCTGTACAGTGACGACACACGTAGACGCTTTATCCGCAGAATAAAGATGTGATTTATTACTATTTATTGTTATGTTGATATTTATCCCTTCTACGAAATATAGTTAGGGGCTATCTATGAAAAGTGTTGAGTAAATCTTAGGCTAAGAGACGGGGGTTACTGGTCATGGAAAATGGGCATTGGTTGAGATCATGAAATTCATAAGCATATCGAGAGGGAAGATAATATATCATTGTCTTAGCCTATTGATATACCTGCAGTAATCAAGCGCAGTTTTTAGACTTCTGATTTTTTTCTCTCCAAACAATGCATGATCCATGACGAAGAAGAAAGATTGGGACAATTATGACAATTCGCTTACTCACGATATAATTTACATGTAGTTCTTGCCAGCAGATTCCATCGCGGGGTCCGGATAGCTCACAATAATACTTCTCTCGTTTCCCCAAAAACTAGCATAGTCTAGACACTTCTTTGGTGTAATACTAGCTCTAGCCACTATATTATATTTCAATGCAGGAGAAAGAAGTGGTCTTCTTCTTATTCCCTTGCTCAAGTTGATTATTTTTCCCTGCTGCAGCTCGCCTCTGCACAACCCAGCCGAGCTATTTACGTTGCTGTTAGCAATTAACCCATCATCAACTGTTGAAATGTGAAAAATTGTCTGTCCAAACCAACTGACAGGAGCAGTACTAGTGAATAATATTTTCTCTAGTTTTTTTTTCAGTATATAGTGGAGTTCTTTTTTCGGTGCATTCTGTTGTTGATTCGCTTTATTTCACAGGGCAACCCGTTTCATCGTGGGGTAACTTGTGGAAAACGGCAGCAAAAGATGGAGTATCACCAACCTCTTGACAACCCGAAAGCCACGGAAATTGACAGAGTTTTCACGTCTAGTAGATTCATAAGCAGTCAAGATGCATGTTTTGTTGCTGAACATGATATCAATGGCTTGAAAACTACTCACCGCATCGTTCGTTCGGGGTGTGCCTGTAGATAGAGATAAAAAAAATAAAAATAAAAGAGTTATTATCTGCCAATCACGCAAATTATACAACAACACAAAATGAACATACCTTAAAGTACAATATATAAATGTTAATATCAGATATTTATATATCAAGAGAAAAAAAACTACTCCGGTGTGGCCGTGTCGGCTAGAAAACCAAAACACTTAATGGGAATTGGTTTACAATCAAGTATTGAAGAATTCATGTTTTATCACCGCACTCTTCCATAGGCATCAGTGGCTCTTATGATAGGTAAAAGACTATATCTTTTTGAGTTTTTATCCGTTTCGCGTAAACTAAATGGGTAGGCCTAAGTTTGTGTCGGTTGTTAAGATAACCAGACAAATCAATCAATATCTTCACAACTTGAAGTATTTGATTTTATACCACAAATACGTACCTAAATCGCAAGTTTTGGTCTAGGCCATGTGCTTATCCCAGGCATTGTGATTGCGGTGAGACTAACAGGCTAGGGAAGATAGGGCACTAGAATAATATAATGGCAACTATACTATAAAATTCGGGCGAATATGAGTCAAGTATCAGTGCAGTGAGCTAGATTGCAAAGGTTTGTTTTGTGTCAGAGCACTTTTCTAGGTTGCCCCAAGCAAACATGGTACTGCGATGGAGATATGTAGCCTCCAAGACCGAAGTAGAAAAGTATGTCGCATATTACTATTTTTCTAATAATATAGATAGGACGGCATAAAGAAGCGGTCTGGCTATTCGCTTGACAAGATCAGGAATAAAACCTCAAAACATCAGAATAGGGTCTACTTTACTGGTCTTCTTATGAAAATAAACACGGCACAAGATAGGATGTACATATGTAGATACGATACACGTATATACAGATAATAACAAGGCGGTCTTTTTTAAGACCTACAGGCATTATAAATCATGCACTACTACTTTCTAGACATAAAACAGGCTACATTTGAGTATATTAGTGTTGACATTGACGTCCACAAATAAGGCTTCAGAAGCAGGTCGGCTAAAAGACAACTCAAAACAGCCGAGACTAAGCCAAGTCTTTCATCTCAAGCTTAGCTGACCGGTCCTCATATTACTCTACGATATATTTCCTCTCATGGATGTCCGGAGACGCGTGGATTTGAAGCGGGGTAAAAGAGCGAAGAGGAAACATAAACAGAAGGATAATAGAAATTATGTAAACGCAGCCTAGCTTTGTTGTTGATTTTTATCTCTTCTAAGCAGGATTTCGCGGTGATCAAAGCAAAACAAGATGGTGCCGTCACATTCGGCTCGGAGACTTGGACTTGATTTCTTATTTTCTCCCCTCCTTTCAGCTGTCTTTGTTTCGCGTTATCTATAGCTTTTATCTTTTTGGGACTCTTCGAGACTCTTCAGTGAATATAAGGCATGATTGGCTTGTTCTGCCTATGATTGTGCAAATCTAGAAGCAAAGCAAGAATAACTCTTTTCCTGGTTGTATTGTTTGTTGGCTGGTATAATTGAGGAACACCGGCGCTAAGAATGGAAATATCGGAGTTGTATTTGCCAACAATTATAAATATTCACTATTTTCGAGAGGAAAGCAACTATGAAGTCATATCATTTCAATCTGATTAATCTAGTCACAAACCATCTCCAATAATACAGAAAGAACTTATGAGAGGCCACCGCCTAAGCTAGTTTGACTAGGGTTACCTTTAGCATTTATTATTTACTTTTTAGAGCTAAACAAACGCTTTTTTTTTTTTCACATGCTTGATTAGTTTCCGATTCCCCAAGAGGCAATCGATGAAGCCAAGAAGCTTATTGAAAAATGACTGATAGGCAGAAAGGTTTACTGCATCTGGACCCCCGGACACAAGTGAATTGGCGGCAACGAGAGAGCCGATGCAAAAGTCTCGGCTCGGGAACACTCCATGTATAGCTGGTTCAGGGAATATAGAATGGTTCTACAGGCGGTCATTAGAGACAACACAGAGAGGCGGAAAATATATATTCCCTCTCCGGGTGAAGTGGCGGCACTCTCTGGTCATGGTGATTTTGAAAATTATTATGAGAGATTCGGCCATGAAAACGCCACAATTGAATGCCACAGGTGTGGCAAAGACAGGAAAAGAATGTAGACTTGGGCAGAGCCACTGCTCAGAGAGCAGGGTTGAGTATCATGGAAATCTCTCTTTTTTTCTCTTTTGTTTTATTAATATTTATATTTTTGGTTTTTCTTTTTTCTTTTTTTTGTTTTTGTTTTTCAAAAGGAGATGTTTGCTACCGCATACAAAAGCTATTGAGTGTGTCTAGCGGAGGACTTTTAAAATATCTGTCCGGTAACCA
>RHLR01000377.1:0-22309 GCA_009806335.1 Davidsoniella australis | reverse complement strand
GCTTGGCACCAGGCACGCCTCTTGGGTTCTCCATCTCTTCTATCAAAGTACTCATTTGTATGATTACACTAGACTTAGTACTACAAAGTACAATCATGGCACCTGGAAGATCAGGTTGTGTCCTGAGGCTGCCAACTGCCAATACCACCCATCTTTGTGTCTTTTGCCCCCATCCTTCTCTCATGATGGTGTACAAGCTGGAGCCAATGTCCGTATCGTGAACCGTGGATGGATAGAACCTGGCTCACACCTCAGTAGCGCATTACTTTGGGTTCATAACCGCCCGTTATCTTGACCCAAATGACGCGCTACGAACAGGTCTGACAGAATTCCGGATGAAGTGAAGCTATGTATCATGGTGCATGTAACTCCAAAAGCTTGAAACTCGAAGGAAAGACAGTGGTAGCAACAGTGTTAATGGGCGCCTCAAAACCAAAGTAAATACATATGACCAGAAGCCGAACTAGTCGTTGTCTGAGTGTGATTTAGTCTGCAATATCATATATCATCACATATATAACGACTGTGATGCGTTCTGTCCGGTCATATCAAGTCATATGTATCTGTACATATGTATATATGGTATGTACAGATATGTGTGCATGGTGCATACAGATATGCACGTTTATCATCACATCCCTTTTCTACTGTGGATGTTGTATTCCACAACTATGCCCGATGTGGCTATATTCTGTGGCTAACAAGAGCCGTCCTAAAATGAATGAATGGCCTCCGAAGTCACTGGCTGAAAAGCAACGGAAATAGCTGGCTGTCCGACTGAGGCAGGTAGCCAGAGGCATCTCGAAATTTGTAGGAGAAAACATGATTAGATACTAGATACTCAGACCTAAAGTACGGCACTTCATGTAGTGTAAGGTATAACTGTGCATACATAAATGAAAGTGGCCTAGGCCAAAAGGCAGCACTAAAAGGCTATGGTAGGTAACACTTGGCCCATTCTGGCCTGATTACAATCCTTGGCGAGTTCTAAAACGAACGATGTTCTTCTGGTTGGCGTTAGCTAGTGGTCATGGGGCCCTATGTAACATCTTGGTTTTTTATTTTATTTTGGTTTAGTATTTTTTCCCATGCAAAGCTCCTTACTGGCAACGGAATTATTTGAGGAACCTCCCCATGGTGACCTTATTCGTCGTCTACTACCCCCACCCTAAAATGTGTTGTACTTACATATCTTACAAATATGCTGGTACTCAACTCCAACATTGCTATCCCTAACTAATGTAGAAGAGAGCCACACCAACTACTACTTCAACGACGGTTATGATTCTTCTGAAGCCGGCGCCCCCAAAATGATACCATACAGTAAGAAAGAAACAGCTACTTCACAGCTTCTGTACCTATCCCACGTCTCGGCCGATTGGACCAACTAACTCCCTGCTTGGTTTACTATTGTGCCACTTGTCTGTGACGACGATGTTGGCCTGGTGGGAAGCAAAACTGAGTAGTCACCTAACTAAGGAGACATATATTACGACAGCGTAATGATCTAGAGTCGATCATATTAGACATATGTGCATACTTACAATTATTACATAGCATATTAATATCTAGTCATCCTATTCACTACTGCGTTTGACGATGTGGCATATTTCATGTAGATCCGGCGAGTCTCGTTCTATTTGAAAGTCCTATGTACCAGTATACCTGAGAAGCCCTGCCTGACCTTACATATTTTACTGCCGTGTCCCATAGTCACATCGCTTCGTCTCCAGTGTCATGATTCCAAACACAAGCGCCACAGCATATAATCCTTAGACTTATTGAATTTTAACTACAAGGATATCAAGGGAAAGTGACAGAATGCCCAATCGTGGAAACCCTAGGCGGCTTTTTGAAAGAGGCTCGCCATATTCGCAATAAGGCCTGGTGTGATTGTGTGATATCTAGACGTCTGGAACACGATGTAAATCAAAATTCTCGGTCAATATCCAGGGTATGAGAGGCCTGGAATCAAGTCGTCACCTCAATATCACATTGACATGAGCCACAAACTGCAAGGCTTGTGGGAAAGGAAAGCTAAATACTTACCGGGAAATTGATACTAGGAAGTTTATTCAGATTCTTCACAAATATGTGAAGAAAGACTTCGAAAATACAATTTCAAAGTATAATGAATCAACAAAGAAGTAAGAGGTAAACCATAATGTTCAAAACCATGCCAATAACTCAGCTGATTTATAGCTGTATTAGTATTAACTCAGCCTATTTTTATAAGTGGGAAGCATGAATCTATTTGTTTGTCTGCCTGTTCGACAAGGTTGAAGGGGATAGTGAAATAGCAAGACAACTCTAGTGAATATACACTAGTTATATGTTTTACTACATGTATTACATAGGGTAGAATATCACTACCTATATTGGCCTCATACTTACATTTCTTTTATTTTTATTTTTATTTTTATTTTTCATTTCTAATTCATTAATCTTAAGGAGATACAGAGATATGAAGATGTCCATTTCTGTGATTATATATATACTTTCAATATCAAGATATAGAATATAACAACTAATAACTATATAATGCTGAGTCGAGCCATATTATAAGTATGTAGGTTGATCGAGTATCAGAACCCGGATCATCCAAGTTAACACATGCAATGTTATCCTTTTTGCCAGTCATATCAACGGTTCTATTGAGGTCTAGGCTAACTGTAGTTGCACACCAAAACGAAAGCTCCTATATCCATACCACACAATACAGTATGATTTTCTCTATACTAAACGCCCGCAATGGCAATGTTGGTGTTGGCCAGTTTCCTGAACCAGACGACTAGATAGACACAGCCCCTAGTTGAACACCAAAATGATGATCAGTTGATGCTCCCTCCTTCTCTATTTTATGCACTTAAGGTAGCCAAGGGGTCGCTTCTTCCCTTCTACATGTAGATACGGCTTGCATAGCATCTTGTGCATTGACCAACGGCTGGCCTCTGACATATGGATACACGCCGACTTAGCACCTGTCATCAAAGAGCATCGCTGATTGTTTGTTACTGGCGGACCGTAGCTGCTTTGACCTGTCTTAGGCCAATGACGCTCAAAACGCATCCTCACTTGCTAGTTACTATGCTCCATATAGTAGGTAGGATACGGTAAGACACATTAACATCTTGAAAATCAACATGTGAGGAATTACACTTGCTTCCTCAGGAGAGCCCCGTTATTGCAGAGAATGGTAGCGAGAAAATGCCACTGATATTTTCTTATACATATAATATAGACTCTGGAACAGCCCATCGTGATAAACCCCGTAAACCCGCGTTGAAGCGCTTCTGGTGTTCGGTGTTCGGCTCTTTCAAAACGGATTCGCTCCTTGGAATCGAAAGACATCTTCCTTTCCAGGTAAAGATTCCGCTGTTATCGGCCATCCATGCTTTCGAGGGCCAGGTTTATCTCTGGATACAAACAGAACATGGTAGAATAGCTAGTCGATTCGACGATGTCTAAACCTATTCTATCCCTTCTCCAAACAACAAGTTGATTTAGCCCGTCTCCATTGGAGCTTATACCTATATATCTTTATATCTGCACAAGTTCTGAAGAGATATGATTTTTAAAAAAATGTTTTATATTTAACGGATATCATATAAGCGAGGCATGATGTTGTAATAGGAATACCAATGGCAGAGAAGGAGACTTCTTGAGAAAATATGGTGTAAAAGGAAGGAAGGGATGAAAGCCTACAAAATAAATACTATCATACACGTACAACTACATTATGTATATATAGATAAATACATACATACAACTCTTGCTAGGCCAGTCCTCCCCTCTCTGAGTAGGCCATGTGCCATTTATGTTCGGCGTGGGGTGTCCTGTCTAGCATCATTTATGGGCTGTTAGTGATGTTCTAATGCAACTATAGCAATTAAAGCATAGTATAACATCACGACGAAAGAGGGCTATAAGCCGCTGTCAGCGCCCGCAACGAAACATACTACACAGTTTAGACATGGGATCCCGGCAAATTCTTGTCTTCGTTCTAGATCACAGGTCAGTATGATGAACTAGGGCATTAGACCTTGACATCAAACATTTGGCCTATCTATCGGCCGTAAAGCAAGAATGAAGATGGTGGAAAGTTAAGTCGTAGACTAACATTGAAGTATCTGTATGTACCATGACAAGCCTCAGAAACAAAAGCATGTGACGCTTGATAGTTAGAGCAAGATGATCAAAAGCTCTAGGCTTCTATGAACTATAGGCGCCCGCTTATTGAATACCATAGCTAGATCTATTGGGATTATAAGCTGCCTATACAGACAAGGGCCATGCTAACAACTTATGTGGACAAGTTCTCATATGCCATGAAAAAAGAGAAATTGAAAAATGAGATAGCTATGAAATGGTACCTTTTGTACAGATAGGTCGGTACACATCACAAACCACACTGACCCGCGGATTGCATTACGAGAACAGCAAGCCACCCAAAACGACAGTACAACTACAGTACAACTATAACCTGAAAAGAAGTCGATAGAAAAAGGAAAAAGAGGAGACACTCAAATGCCGTCAGACGTACCATAGCGCGGGCCCTTGCAGATACTACGACACAGAATGCTGGAGCTGCTCAACAGTATATTGGTCCTATATGGCCGGATTCTCTTCCAAGAAAT
Source organism: Davidsoniella australis (assembly GCA_009806335.1). Lineage (NCBI taxonomy): Eukaryota > Fungi > Ascomycota > Sordariomycetes > Microascales > Ceratocystidaceae > Davidsoniella > Davidsoniella australis. The sequence goes on along the minus strand of RHLR01000377.1, from coordinate 17,672 downwards.
GAATGTGGTGTTGTAGCAATGTCAGTATAATGCTTACTCACATGCGCATCTTTTTGCAGGCTTTTCCTCTTTCCTTATCACACCCTTCATATACAACTGCGAAATTGGCGGCAGTGGTTTCATTAGTAGTACAACCATGAACACTAAATAGTCTGAATCTACAGATATAGGCTGTCATGTGTCCTAGATGGTGTGTAGGAAGCCGGCATGTGAGAATTTCTAGCAGAAGGAGGGGAAGATGGCCAGACCACCAAGACAATGCGAAATACCACACAAAGGGTGATAGTATCGAAAGCCTAGCTTATCAATAGTAAGATACCCAAGATCACTAGTATCTGTATTCACTACTCGGCGCTCTATTCTTCTTTCTTGGTATACTTAACAGTGCCATATTGAGGGCCAATATTGATACCGCATATAGTCTCACAGCTCTAACTAAGCGATGTACATGACTAGGCTATCATGACACTCGAGTGGCTCGGTGTTTTTGCAGTCACAAGAATCATATTCTTAATTGTATAAACAAAATAGCATGGTCAGCAGGATGTTTTAGTGGGTGAATTACCCCTCCCAGATAAATATGATTGTGAACACACACCCCACCCACCATTAGTACATATGCATAGGTACATACATACATATCATTTTAGTTCATTGGGTTGTTCAAATAACCCAAAGACTACGACAAATGCAGATGTGTCTATACATATCTGTATATCATCTTGAAACTTAGCACATAGTATCAATCTTCAGATTAGCTCTTACTATTTCTTTTTATTGTAAGTCGGACTCTGGAAATTCACACATCCTTCTTCATTAGTAGCGTATTTCTGTCTTGCATGGGCTACCTACTCAGTTTTCCTTTTCTTTTTTTTTATTGAGATTACTACTAGCTCAATGTAACCCCTCTAGTATCAGCCATTCACAGCTGAGAAACGGCCTATACTTGGAATATCTAGCTGCCTAAGAAACACTCACTTGCCGCTTTCGTGTAAACTTTGGAGAAAAGAGAGTGTTTTTTCTCTCTCTCTCTCTCTTCGTCGGCGGCCTAGCGTGCCATTAATAGATATCAAAGAGGAACTCAGCAGTATTCCAGCTTATCTACTTGGCTTTTCAGTTTTAGGATTAATGATGTAATGAACTTGCTCTTCACCAACAATGTTATTATTTATCTTATTATCTTCGATACGCTCCTCGTGGCTTATAATAGCCACAGAGTTACTGTTGTTGACACGATGTCTCATGGTATGGTTACAAGTAACATTCTAGACAAATCGGGTGGTATAGCCACATCGTAATATAAAAATTTGCAATTATAATCGAAGTGTTCACATGGCCCCTTCCTCGAGCCTCCAAGAAGCGCACTGTGGTGTCATCTTTGCTTTGTAGTATTCGCAATGGACATCGATGTAATACCAAACTTCGAGTCTTCCCGTGTTTGCCTTCCAGCCTGTGATGCAATTCCTGCTTGCATGAACAAGTCTGTGATTCACAGCATCTCCCTCTAAGAAGGCAAACATCTGACATTGCAATATTGCAAAGCATTTAACAGCATATTGGAACGCGCATGTGCACTTGTGGAATCTCGAGGTGCTGACGAATTATTTAGTCCAGCTGGCCTAGATAATGAGTCGAGTACCAAGGTCATCAGCATCAAATATCTGAGGATGGTTTAGTCTAAAGATATACTGTACACGAATCTGGATGCCTTGAATGTGAAGTTATATTTCATCACACGGAATCTTCAAGAACCGAGGAGGGACAGTGAAAGAACAGTGAAAGGACTCAGCTATTTCAGGCTCTTCCCAAGGACCATGTTTCCGGAATCCTTCTTTTCGTCTCAATCGGCAACCATGATGATGATGATTGCACATTACGTGATGCGAAAATGGGTGAATGTGCTCATATGGATGGATACTAGGGTATAACCCTCGATATACAAATATATAAATCAAACGATATTTTCAAGACTAAGCTCTACAACTTCGGTGCACCCTGCGATTTCTCCACCTGACTGTATTTTCAGCTGCAATAGCGTTGTTGTCAAATCGTCCAAGCAATCAGTAACCAAGCGTTTTCGTGCCCTCGTATACTAGGTAGTTCCTTGCTTCGGCTCTGATTCATGGCCGATCGTCTCTGGTGAAAAGCTATCCTGCTGTATTTCTTCTCGTCATTGTGGCATGGCACAAGGTTGTTATCTTTTATTTTTCCTCTCGCATAAACAATATCGGGTTTGCAATATTCAAAGGCTGAAGACACGAAAGGAAAAACAAAGAAAAAACCCCTACCTGAACCCTGTGATCGAGAAACTAGCATACCGTCGGTTAATCTGATCCTATCTCAATGAGGAAATTTATACTATTTCATTGTAATGCAACTTTGGGAATAAAAGTTTGTCTACACGTAGTCGATGGCTTCTGCATTGTTCAGTATGCTCAAGCTTCATGTAGTAGCTACTACATAACTAAAATTACTTATCGGATCTCCTGTCACAAGGGGTGTTCGACCACTTAGACAGACAAACACTAGGGTCTTTTGGCATATTTCTCACTATTATTCTATGTTAGTGTGCAGAGTGATTGATACTATACTTGTTCACTCTGATCTCTAATCCAGTATTTTTGTAAAAAACCCCCCCAAAACGTATGTGATAGCCTATATTATACTGGTATGTATATACGTTTGATTTACTATGCTTGATAGTTTATGTCTACCTGGTATACAAGTAGCTGATAATCTTGAAAACTGTAAGTAGGTAAATTTTGATGATAACTTACTCCGAGGCCGTTGAAAGTCTTGAGAGGTTCATTATTTTACAAATTGAATCAATCCATTATGTCCTCGAGCTTGTTTTAGGCGAGGCCGTCACTATGTTTAGTTTTTAAGTTCGTAGCGTAATTGTTGCTTGCCAAATACACCCATTGTGAGCTGAATAACCTAAACTGCTATATTATCATCACAACACATACAACTATTCTGAGAACAATATTGGCTATGGGTTTGCTGCACAGGCCAATATTATCTCACTAGATATACTCTACTACTAACGCGCTGCGTGGGGTGTTTTTGCTTTGTCTTCTCTTTGCCCTATGTTGTATGGTAGTAGTATATTCATAGCTGCCACTACTAGCTTGCTTTTCTCTAAGCGAGCTCAGAAACATATCGTCCTGGATTCTACGAGAGGAAAGATTTCTAGTATGTGCGGATTTCTCCCAATGTAACGATGCCCATTAAGGAAGAAAAACTAGGTATGAAAAAATAGTACATGGTAGACATGTCTGTCTATATGTAGAGCCAGGCGAGAAAAATAAAGCTATAAGCCATTTATTTATCAGTAGAAAGAAAATACTTATTTACCCAGGCGAGACCGAAATATTCTTCCTTCTTGGTATGTTTACCATTTTGGGATAAATTCCCAATCCGGTGCTGAGTTCCGCTAGACTATATCGCACGTCTAATGGCTCTATCAAGCGGTATATGTTGAAAAGAAACGTCTTGCGATTCTATCATATAGACTTTGATGGTAGGATTATCTGCAGGTTCATCTAGTATTCTTCCAAGTATAGTTCCAGGAAGGCAAACGACCCAATATGGCAGATGATATAAATGAAATAGTCATAGTTCAGTTATGAGCTTAGTATTGACCATTGAAAATACACATCTGCAGAGAGCAGGCTATCGTGAGATTGGCAAAGCGTATAAGATATGATTGGGTACATATCTTAAACTATTTGTTTTTTTGCTTTTCTAGAAGAAAGATATAGCTCCTTCTCAAGTGACGATACTCACCTATAGAACACTAACCACGCAAGACATTGACATTTTGAAAAAAAAAAAAAAAAAAGACAAAACTAGTTATGTACATACCATTTAATTATAGATGTTGTGAAATCTCAAACAAACGCGTGTTAAAGCTAAGCATAACTGCAATAGTTGAGATTAGCATTTAACCATACGCTTGAAAGCTTATGGACATCAAGGTATACATATACACAGGAGTGTGATTTTGATATTTGATAATGCGAGACCATTAAAACGCAGGAGATGGTTTTCACCAACTAGAAACTGATACACATCCATTCGTGATTTGGTGTACCAGTGATGACTTACGATAACACTGCCTGTAACGCTACACCGTAGACAGGTAAAATATATCTATACGCAATAAGATATTGCTAGCGGGGTCTGTTGTACATTGTATTTCTGTAACCTTCCAAAGTAGGGTATGTATGTATCCTCTCACTAGTTGTAGCACCAAACTATCTAGACTGGTTAGAGGTCGAAGTTATAGCGAACAGTACATGTAGTTGCTCATTATCTTCTTATTGTAGCATGTCTGCGTGTCATATGACCGTCACCGCCTGTATCTTGGGCGGCTATTGACAATATCGACGCCAACATACTGTATCTGTATGTATCCTATATTGTGATGAAATATATCAGAAACTGGATACCGAAAAGGCTGAATGAGCTGCTCTGGGCTGGCAAAGAGGGTTATACTCAGCCGATCGTGACTAGATAAGGACTAGCAAAGGTTTTTCTAGCTCATAACCGACAATTGTAATTATTGTTATCTCAGCTTTTGTAAATTAGTATCGTGCAGGCTGACATACATTTGTAATTGTAATTGTTGAGGCGGATACTATAGCGCGCCCTCTAACAATGACAGTCCGGGCCTCAACTCGGTTTGTAAAACCCCAAACCCGCGAGGCTAATAGAGGCTGCACTAATACATACAAATCATCTCACTGGCTGGCTTGGATATTTGGGACAGGCCGCCGTGATTCTATCAGGTTCAACTGTGATCTTCCTAATGACAATTTACTAAATGAAAATTAATAGCGTTGGCTGCTCTCACTGTAACCTCCTCCCTGCGTAAGCAAGACTAAAAAATTGAGATTATTCTCTAGTGCTGAGAGAGGCCTTCTTCTTTCAGTTGGAGGCTAAGCAAGCATAAGCTAGCTGTTGGTAATAAACTTGCGCCCTGAAACGGCGCACCGTGCATTAGATTATGGTCAGCTATGCTTAGCACAGATACATTTATTCTTCTTTGTTCTCTATTGTCTTCATTGTAATTCTTAGATATACAACAAGCACGCCATACTCTCGGCCGCCTTCAAAGAGATCCAGGGCCTCATAGCTTTGCTGAAATAGGAAATTTTTCTTCCAAAAGAATAGCCATAGGAATTGAATAAAAAGCGCAGACTATACTTATACTGTATTGATATACATAGATGTAACGATCAGAGAGAAGAACAAAGAAAATAAAGAAAATCTAGACGTGGGTGGCAGGCAGCTTTACAAACAACTTATCCTGCTATATTATATCTATACTATAGTTGCTAGGCAAGGGAACCAACTGATATTGTACGGCTTAAAAGAACAGAGAAAATTCTTCAAAAAGCAAAGGCCGTCGCGAGCCTTTCCTTTCCGTCTATAGTTGGGCGATATCCGAAGGAACCGTCTATGAAAGACTCCCACCTAACAATGCCATGATACTTTTTTATTATATTGCATTGCCAACCACAATTAGTTGCATATCTATATTTAAGTCTGGTAGTACTACGTGACTTTTACCTCTGATACTGCTACATGACAGGAAAAGTCTGTGCTGCCTGTATCTAGCTGTAGTCTTGTCTGTTTTGGAGTTTTTTTTTTTTGAAAGAAAAGTACTGACTAGTTGGCCTCAATTTATTTTATAAAAAGTCATCATAAGTATAGCTTCTATAATGTATATGTTTCTCCAAATCTATGAAACGGACCCCAAATCTATATCTCAAAGGCCGTTAATTTCTAATACATAGAACTCTATATGTGAATAATAAGAGTGGCCATGTTGCTCCTGGTTTGCGAGAGAACACAGATAACTATAACAACTTAGCCTAACTTTCATAAGCGCACCGTATCACTCACTAGTTTGAATCGATTGTTCTCGCGTTGGCCGGTGACAATTCCTTGAATCTACCATGAGAATTCACGCCCAATTCATGCTAGACTAAGGTTGTCACCGTTGATTCTTGTTTACGTGGGGGATACCAAGAGAGAGAACAAAGCAAACTATGAAACTATAGCTGGTTCGTATCCCCACGTAGCTCACCAAGACTTAATAAGGATGGTAGTGTAAAGATTTATATCTTCCTTCGTTTTCTCCTGGAGCACAGCAGCACTGACTGCTAATGCTGGGGTTTTCACTGATAGCTACAGGTACAAAATTCGCACATTGTCCTCATTCAAGCATTTTGCCTAAATCGAGAACATTGGGGACTTGCTGGGCCTCACCAAAAGAAACATGTGGAATAGGAGAGTTTGGACAAGGCACTAAGCAAGATGTTGCTCTTACTACGTAGAGTTCCATTCGATGCCCTTTGTATCATATACACCCCTCCAAATATTGTATTTCCCAACAGAGATTCTAAAGTTTTATGGAATGGCATAGGAAAACTCTGTCGGTTACAGCGAACTGCTACTGGGGTCGTTGTGTGGCATCTGGAGCGGAAGTAGTAGTAGTAGTAGTAGTAGTAGAATCTCCTAGTTGTTGTTCTAGATGGGGCTAACTTTGTTTCTCACTTGAGAAGAGATATCCCACGCCATATTTTCTCTGAGCTTTTGGCAGCCATAGAAAACAGGGCGTGCACGGTGCTGATTGTCGAGTGACGGCCGGGAATACCGCCAACAGTCTAACCAAGCCAAAGCTTTACTCAGGTTTCCGATCCGCCTGGATAAGGGCGGCCTCTCAAACATATCGATGATTTGTGCTTTTGTTGTTCATAGCTAAGAAATAAATATCTGTGTATCGTAATATGAAAGTCTTTGATGTCGTCACGAACGAGTCAAGTACCAGATTAAGACATATCTGCGCCGTAATGTCTTATGTGTTATGTCATGAAGGGGAAGCTTGTTAAAAGCTGAGATCAGACACTGATAGTAGCATTTCTATATACGGCAGAGTTTATATCGTCAGTAAAAGGACTTTTGATACCTTTTATCTCCAAAACCGGGTGTACATATCTCAAAACTAACATGCAAATCAAAGGCCGTATTTACGAGATAGGTAAATATACAACCGGCCAATTTGGCTAATTAGCGTAAAATATTGTGGTTATATAGTTTTCTCGAACCACTATCATAAGCCGGATTCCACCGGTTTCATGTTTACTATGATAACGAGAGAATTGAAAGAAATTTAGTATTATGACGTCAACACATACCAAAGCTAGACTTGTAGTGTAGATAATGGTTTACCCTTTTTGTGGTGGAATCCAAGAGCCTTTTGAGGGCATATGATCCGAAGACTGCTACTATGTCGAACTAGATTCTATTCCCGATCCTGGAGTATAGGCTAGAAGACTCTAGTAGCAGGTTAGGCTATATCAAACCTGGGCCACTTCTGAATTATCACTAAAGTACGAATGCTGGCCTTTTTTTGCATTATTTACATCGAGTGATTGTGTGATAAAATGAAAATTAGGAACGATATACACTAAAGAATGTCATCACTAGCGGTTCTTCAAACAATCACTACTATCATTATGGGAATCGGTACCGTTAATAGACAAGAACGACGCAAATTTACGCCTGGGGATTCTATGCTCCAACGTAAGGGGTAGCTATGTATATAAGACAAAGGGACCGTCTAGTAAAGCGAACTATAGTTTGCCTGAATAATGAGCTGGTTGTCTCAGTTAGCTTCCAAATGGAGGTGTTTGTGATATGTAATACTGGCTTCTTGGGCTTGGAGGCTAGCTGAACTTTTTTTTCGTCACATCACTCACTCGGCCGCAGATTTCACACAGAAGCTAATATTAAATGGCGTATGCCATCCAATGCTCACTACAGCTAAATATTGTTGTAATCGTTTAAGAAAGTTTTGTATGCCGTGAGTCATGTACTTTCTTTGTCGTTTTAGTGCGTGCCATTCTCGGCTCCGAAAAGAGACGAATCCGAAGGCAGAGCCAAAGAAGTATCGAGAGACTTTCTCAGGTCGACGCTATCTACATACGCATGTTGAGTTGACCTGGCTAGGAGGGGTATCTCCAAAGTTTACAGAAGCCATATTTTCCAACCAAACCGACCTCTGAATAGACAGTGGCATTATTGTATATACTAGACAGGAACACGGCAACTGCTGTCGTGTATTGGGTGTCAAACTATCCAGCGGTGTAGTTCATCACATTTACCATTTTATACAACATTTTGTCACTCACCTAAGCTAGAAGTTACGTTATGACTGCGAATAAAGCTGTTTGGGCTCATCAAGACTCCGCCATCATTCTAAACCACAAATTCATGGGCGTATAAAAACTATACTGAGATCGTAGGAACAACATTGGGTAAGCATCAGACGCGCTTTGGTGGCATTACTTCACAAATGCACAGGTTAAATCCAAGGTTCGGTAGCAAGGTCACGGGAGGCATGATGACCGAATAGTGGTTCTTCATGAGCCCCATGATTCAACATTCGAGAGAATACTATGATCTAACAACGTGATTCGTAGCCCCGAACTTCTCAAAAACAGTTGTTTTCTGAGACGAAGAACCGTGTGAATGTGAGGCTGTATCAGGAGTTGATAATTAGATCTCATAGCTGTGGAAATGAACATGTTATTGGTTCCGCCTTGTGCTATCAAAGAGTAGATGCTGATCACTGGCTGTGATACGCTTTCATTCGGCCATAGTAACCGTGATTATAGCCAATTCTAGAGACAACGGTATTTATGGTATGTGATATATGATAGAAACTACGGTGGGAGTCGGTGAGGGGCAAAATACGGAGCAACTTTGTGATAACTTGGGATACGCCTGATACGCCTTAGACGGCTGGAACGGTGAGCTAGTACTCATATCACAGAATGATAGAAAATGAATTAGACACCGCTGCTCCTAAAGAAGATCTAGAATGTAGGATGTTCACATATTTGTAGGATATCACTATCGTATTGGATGCTATATTTAGTTGTACAAATGGATAAGGCTACCACTACATATATACACAAGATCACTATTATATGTAGTCTCTGGTAAGATTGTATCAGCAGTATGTTCTATACACCGTTAAATGGTACTAATTATATAAATGAAAGTAGATACGCCTATCTTTCTACTTTATAATCTATGAATCTAAACTGAACTGCATATATATTATCAAAGTACCCTGTGATCAACCACCTGGACCACTGAAAGATCTTTCTTAGTGCTTATGCTATGAAGTCATAATCACATACAAGGCTTTGTCGGTCTCCCATTATGGAAATAAATCAGTTGAGTGACTCTAGGGGCTGATTTAGTCCTTCTAAACAACTACATATACATATATACTGTATTGTATGGTCATCTTGCTAGGGACAAAAGACTAGGGTAACTAACCTGTAAGTTTGCCTAGTACTAAATTATTACCCTACTTAGATAGCCCTCTAGCCTCGAAAAACCAAGTCTTGCGATCTAAAGGGGAGAGCCAAGGTTTCATTGTGTCATACAGTATAGTCACTAATTAAGAAAAAGCATTCACCGGCCCAACTACACGGTAGTAGCGCTAAGATATGACCTTACGGAGAAAATACATACGATACTGTTGAGAATAGAACAAATTGTTTACGGATATTAGCGCATCAAATATTGAATATGAAGTCTCCGGCTCGTTGTGTAGCACCGTGCCATGAGACACACAGATGGAAGGAGTTGTACAAGGTCTGTTAACCAATAAGAGATGGGATAGAATAACAGATATTGGCGGACGAAAGATCTCGGAACCGAAGTCCATCCAGAGACTTGAAGAACTGTACTATGGAGCATTCACCATTTCATACCAGGTAATATGATTCCGTAGCATTGACATATCCTGATGAACAAGATACAAGCAAGATAGCATGCATCATATGAATATTTCACTGGATCGAGTTGACGATGCATGGTATGTGTACCTACTATGTATTATGTTTGAAAGCTAGAAGTATCGATAAGTTGCGGCCCTAAAGATAGAAAAAAAACTATAAACAAAAACTTTGTTTATTACGCCTTTGCGGATGCAGATATCGTGATCTTATTATTCTCGTACCAAGTGATGATATTTTTGATCAAAATCGTTGCGTTTTTGTTGTTATGCTTCACTTCCTGCGCGTAAGAGTCTCGAATGGCCAGAAGACTAGAAGAATGAAATAAAAAAAACCTTATCTCTTACCGAAGAAGAACAGAGAGAATGAGACCGAGGCAGTTCTGGTGTAATACTTTATATGTGAAAAGGAGTGTTTTTCTTTTTATCAATACTCAAAGACGAGATTGTTGAAGCTGTCGGGTTTCACCAACTCTTCATTCAAATATCTCCTGTTCTCCCCCCCCCCTCCTCTTCACGCATCTTCTCTCTCCTGTCCTACTCCTTCCTTCTTATGGCCCCTTCAGCCTTTCGCTTGAGCAAACAGTCATTTCCCCTCCAAACTCTGGCGACCGTAAATAAAAAAAAGTAAAAGAACAAGATTGTATCAATGGTAACATGAAAACAGAAAAAAAAAAACCAATGAAAAAAAATGAACAAAAAAACAGAAAATAAAAGCGCCCAATATGAAAACATGGAGACGGCAACACGTCTAATGCCGCTCCAGCATTCAACCCAAACGTCAACACAAGAATACCTCTGTGTAAGTTAGTCCAACCTCTCATGATTGTGTGTACACGAGCTGCATCAAGACAAATCCTGGGCACATGCTCATTCGTATAGCTCCCACGGATCAAAGTCATCCCCTCGCATCCGCGGCTTGGAAGAAATGCCCGAGCCTGAGCCATCATTACTGTTACCATTTAGCTCTTGCGCTTGGGTGTGATCGGGTGCGTACTCAGCGCGAAATTCTTCAGCCAGTCAAATTTCTTCCTCGTCAATAATCTCTGAAGGCTTCAGAAGACCGCCAACCTTGGTACGGCGCTCGTAATCAGCAGCCTTGGCTTCCCGATCTTGCTGCTCCTTCTCGAATGCGAATAGCTCGGCGTTATCACTGGCGAATTCCTTGAGCGAAATCAGGAAATCACGTAGGCTTAGGCGGAAGCGGTCGTATTGGGTGTTGTATGTGAAGAGACCCTCAACGAAAGATTGAATTTGAGCACTATGCAAGGTATTAGTGACTGCTAGTCATATACATGTAGATTATGAAGTCGCTTGATAAGAACTTACGGTTGTAGGTTGGGGAAGGCACCACGTAGTAGGTTAGACACGAAGGTAGATAGGAACTCGTGGTTGCCAGTTCCTTGGGGTGCTTGTTCTGGGGTGTAGATGGGTCCCTGGATCTTGGGTGAGGTGCCATCCGCCGGCTGAACAAAGTAGATCATCCGCATCAGAATCATGGATTGCGTCTTGAAGCCAGCCTTGTGGTCGGAATCGGTGATCACGAAGAAGATGTCTTGTAGGATAGAAATGAAGAACTGCTGGAAGAATAGGTTCGAGGTCTGCACATCCGTCTCTGAGATGTTGTTGATGAGCTCCAGGCACATGTTGAGACCAGCAGCTTCGACATCACGGTTGTCGTGCTTGAACGCCCACGAGCATGAGTCGATGACAAACTTGAACTGGCGAGTATCAAGCTTCAAAAGGGCAGGGAAGCACTTGAGGTTAATGGCACGCAAAAGGTTGAAGAACTCAACACGGTGCTCAGGGAACTCAGAGAAGTCCTTGTTGATCATTTCTAAAGTGCACTCGAAAACGTTCTGCATAATGGTAGGAATCTGATCCTCCATTAGACCACCAAGCTTAGTGATGATTACTGACATGGCCTTGAGAACCTCAGCATCACGGGCACCGGGAACATTGGAGTTATAGTCAGTCAGAACAGTCTCCAGCAGAGGAGGCACCATTTGTTGGCGCACAGCGTTCAGATCTTCGGCCTTCTCAACATAGGTCTCAATAAGCTTTAGGATCTCCTTCTTGATGGTACGCAGACCGCGGACCTTGGGCATCTTGGTGGCGATTTCACCCTGCTTAGTAACAGCCTCCGAAATCAGGCCACTGGTAGCACGGTACATCTGCAGCATGTCGCTGTAGATACGACCGATTTGAGGGTAGAAGTATGTGCCGATGGAAGTGCAGGCGGAAACGTTAGTCTTCATGATGTTGCCAATAATCTTGATAGTCTCAGAGTCTTGAAGGATACCGGGGTTAATGTTGGCCTGCTTGATGATCTCATCCCAGGCAACATTAGGGAGTGACATTAGGTCAGCCAAGAGGTGTTCCTGGGAGTTCTTGTTACCCTGGGCAGCCACCATGTAACCACAGGCTTCGTAGAAGGTGTGGACTTGCTGAGGGGTCAGATCACAGGTGATATTGTTCATGCTACGAACAATCTCCTGGATGAAAGGTTCAGTCTCACCGAGCTGAAGGGCAACAAAGTGACGACGGCACTGCTTTGCAATCTTGATGAAAGTATCGCAAGCCATGTCCTGAACACCCTCGTGGGACTCGTGCATGAACTCGAAAAGTTTGTTGACCACAGTCTTCAAGAACTTCCAGTGAGCCTTGAGGAAGCGAGGGTATTGACCGACAATATACATGATATTACTGGCAACAACAGCCTTGTTGTCCTTTCCGCGCTTCATCTCGGTGAGGCCTAGAAGGTCCTTGATGACAGTGACCAGGAATCGCTTCTCAGTCTCCTCATTCATGGCCAAAGAAATGGAACCGATGGCCCAGCAAAGAACATTGCAGTTGTGCCACGACCACTCGGAACCGTCGACCTGCTTCGAAAGCTTCTCGGTCATGATGTTTTCCGTGTCGACGACGTCCAAATGAGTCAGGTACACAAGGCATTCACGGATAGTCTTGTACAGTTGAACGGTGTCGGACTCCTTCACAAACTCACGTACGATCTCTCCCTCATCGTTTTCAACAATCAGAACTTCCTCCGGGCGAACCATCTTCTCAATCATGACAACACGGAGGTTGGACATAACCTCGCTGTACTTGTGCTTGCGAAGAGGGAAATCGGCGAGAAGGCTGGGGTTGGGGGCGCCACCACTAGTAGCACCACCAGACAGTGAAAGCATGGGATTAAGAGTGGTTGCGGGCAGCGACTGCATTTCGTCGTATAGTTCTTGTACCAGCTTTAGCCAGTAGTCAAGGCAAATTTTAAACAGCTCGCGGTCATCAATTTGCGATATCCGGATAAGGTAGAAGTGGCCGTGGGTAACGAAATCGCGGTTGGGAAGCTTCTCGATGAGCTAGATTAGTAGTGAGGTTAGCGAGTGTTTACAAATACTAATACTACAAAGTCTTGTAAATTCTCCGCTGGGGGGGACTTACATTCAAGTGCATGCTAAAGAAATTGCACAGGAACAATGCAAGGTTTTGGATGAACTCTTGGTCCTTGGAGTTGCTCTGTGGGTAGGTCGTCCGCAAGTCCAGGTTTAGAGGAATCAGCTCGGCAATTGTAGTGAGGACCTCGGTGAACATCTTGACCAGCTGCTCGTCGTAGTTACCGGTCGTTCCACTGACATTGGTTTGGAGGCCACCGATTTCAGTGAGCACCTGGAGAGTGATGTTGCGGAACTCGGGAACACTTAGGAAACGGTTGCGCAGAGTGTCGATGAGGGGCGTCTCGAAGATGTAGCCAAGAGGAATCCAGTTGCAGAAGCGCAATAGAGTTTCGAGCGTGGCCTTGACGAGGCTCACCGAGTTGGCAGTGCTGAGAATTTCCTGGCATAGCTGGAAGATTTGGGAAAACTCAGCGCACATGGTCGTCTTCAGGTTGCGAGTCTTAGCCGAAGTCATCTGGTCTGCAGAGTAGTCGAACACCTCTTCAGAAAGCAGACGCAGAATGATCATGTTGTTTTCGCATACTGATAAGCTGTTGTGGCAGGACTGAATGATCTCGTTGATGAAGGTAGGCCAGTTGTGGGGCCATTCTTGCTTCAGGATGGAAACAAGCACGAGATTGAGCTTGTTGATTAGAGTCTTGGACTTTTTCAACTCCTCTTCCGAGCTGGAGCACTTGAGGATGAACTCGACGATGAAGTTGCGGATGCCTATGACGTGTGATGATACAGATTAGTAATGATCGGTCACAGAGGGAGGGGCGGGGAAATAGTATTCTTACCCAGGCATTGTTCCCGAGGCAGAACCTTCCAGCGCGTCATAATAACATTGTCGAGTACTTGGAGACCCAGGTCTATATACAAAAAAGAGAGGTAGTTAGCATTGTGGCCCTGAGCAGATGGATGACTATGGTAACGCAGTATATATGGTGAGGATATTCGAGGCCAAGGTTGACGGGACTATAGTTGTCTATAGGGTGGCTGAAATGGAATTGAAGGTCGCATACACTTGGTTTGAGGGTAAGAAGCTTCGGAAAGCAGCTGGTCGACGAGTAGCCAAGCATCGGGATCTTCCTTGAACTGTAGATGGCAACGAGAATGGATTAGTACGATGAAAGACAGACGATATGCCGCTGGAGACGAAGGCGCAAAGCGAGGGCTGAGAATTACGAACCTGGTTCAGACCTTCCTGAGCTTTTTGTTGCTATATGCAGGGAAAAAATAGCTTGTTAGCACCTATTCTAGTTCACGGCAGCTGCATTGGCGGACGGCAGCGTCAGTAGCTGCAGAGCTGGCGAGCTTGCGATGGGATCGAGCAATAGGCGGCGTACCTGGAGACCTCGGCCTTCGTAGAAGGCCTGGACCATCGCGTCCAGCTCAGGCACGGTGATGGCCATTTTTGCAGGCGATCGTAGATGATATGACGGCGATATTGGGAGAGGAATTAGAGCAGAGGACGATCTGGCTGAGACGACGCACGGCTGACAAAGAAGAAGATCGGGAAAAAAGAAAAAAGAAAAGAAAAAAAAATAGCAAAGTGTGTTTTGTTGCTGGATTATTTTGGTTGAAGAGGAGAACAAAACTAGCACGGGCGGGGTTTGGAAAACCGCTGGTAAAGAAAGACAACTGAATTGTGAATTGGGCCAGCTACGAAGTAACTTTTCACTCTTTGCCTATTTTTTCTGCTTTTTGGCCTTGGCTGCTCTTGCAATTGCAGGCGACAACCGTTCTTTTGTTGGCGTTGTCAAGGGTTGCTTGCAAGGAGCTTAGTTAGCTATGGCTTGTTGGACTGCTTTGTTGCGCGCTTAAGGTGATGCTAAAGAAAATAGTGGGTGTTAGCTACTGTCTTTCAGTGGGGGGGGGGGGAAGAAACAAGGCGGTGGGCGACGCGACGAACGCTTCTAGGCTGGCAATCTAAGCAGAATCTTCAGTAACCGCGACGGGGGATTTCTCGCGGATTTTTCACTCAATAGGACAACGGCCGAATTGTTCTTCATGTGCACGCTCTCGACGATATCTAGAAGTGTTGCTTGCTAGATGGAAATGGCGGGGAGAGAATAGCTGCAAGGTTGTGTCTGTCTGGGTGCTATGGGCTATGGGCTACTGCTCCAATGATTGTTTAGCTGTTTTATAGAGTCAGTTGCCTCGCACAACGAATCCACTTTGGGTTCTGCTTTTTTTCTTCACTTAGTGAAGTTGTCAATTGCATTGTTGCCTTGGTCTTTAGTTTAGTTGGTCATTCTAGCCTATAGCCTACGGTCTACAGTCTGCCTATATTTTCTCATGTGAGGCTACAATGAACCCAAGCCAGCCAGATGTATCAACTTTATGGCAGAGGTGATACTAGAAGCGCACAGTGTCGTCACTGAGATATGCACCATGCTCTCTCTTCAGTCCACCACTAAAGTATTACAATCGGTCTCTGTGGCATCATTTCCAGTGCAGTGTCTAGAAGCTGCAAAAGTAGTTAAGATGCTAGAGCCCACTACAACAAACTCCTTGTTCCACTACTACCTACAAGCCCCTCCTATTGTTTCCTTTAAATTCAGTAGGTAGTGCTACTAAAGTGAACCTTTATGGAATGTATACAACTATACTTATGCAACTATTAGTGTTTATTTCTACAGTTATCCCTTGTTTACCGGCATTAATTAGGATCATACGTATAGAGGGTTCTAGAAAATGTAGGAGCCCATAAACCGATTGTCCATCACAGATACTACCCCTAGAATCTTGAGTCTAATGCGGTAAGTATGGTGGGGCCTTGCAAAAGTTATCATGCTGCCGAGACCCACATCGGCGGCCTTCAACGACTAGCCCCACTGTTTCCGAGAGTTTTCAGTTTTCATACAATATTTATTTCCGACGAAAGACACCGACTTTACTTCTCCTCATGATGAGGTTTCAGTTACTCAGATATCATTCATTAAATGTAAAAAGTTTCGCAATGAACAATTCTGTATTGGTATCATAGTCATTAGAACAATATCGTAATTATCCGATTTTAATTATATTTATGAAGACTAGTTCTGCTTTGCTAGGTTTCTTATGCCTTGTAGCCTAGAGTCAGGAGGTTGTCCTTCAGGGCGTTCAGTGCCTTGTCAATGTCGCCGCGTTCGGGGTTCAGCTACAAAACATATGTTAGTAAAGAAGTTCGTGTAACATGGCGCATTACTATCTTTGTGATACTTACAGAGCTCACACCCATATGGCCAAAACGAATGTACTTGGGCGCAATCTCCTTGTGGACACCGCCAGCGAAGACAACGCCGGCCTTGCCAAGTGCAGGAAGTATATCCGTGGCCTTAATACCATCGGGCAGGTAGATGGCAGTCATACCATGGGCCTGTTCCTCAGGCTTGCTAGCAACTTGCTTCAGACCAAGCTCAGTGATAAATTTCTTGATACGGTCCGAAGTTTCGGTATGCATAGCGAAGCGCTCTGATAAAGGCTTAACTAGAATGAGGGTTAAGGCAGTGTTCAGCGCGTGGATTAGCTGAGGTGAAGGGGTAGCGAAGTAAGAAGGTTTCTTGGCTTCATAGTTTCTCATGACTAGTTACAAATTAGCTTGGGTTTTTCTTTATAATTTTCTGATATCTCAACTTACTAGGGGCCCAGTTCTTCATCGAAGCAAAGTAGGAAGTTGGTGGGACCTTGCGAGACTCGAAAGCTTTGATTGCCCGGCCAGAGAACATGGAGATAGAGAGACCAGCAGGGCATCCAATGGCCTTCTGGCTAGCAGTGACAACAGCATCCAGACCCCATTCATCGAAAGCAATCTCTTCGCATGCAACACTGCAAA
Organism: Davidsoniella australis; assembly: GCA_009806335.1. Taxonomy (NCBI): domain Eukaryota; kingdom Fungi; phylum Ascomycota; class Sordariomycetes; order Microascales; family Ceratocystidaceae; genus Davidsoniella; species Davidsoniella australis. The sequence goes on along the minus strand of RHLR01000377.1, from coordinate 586 downwards.
CACCGTCAACGACAACCAAGGTATCGGGAGAAACCTTGTGAACAAGAGCGGAGAGGTTCTTCAACTCGCTTAGAACACCAGTAGAGGTATCGACGTGGGTCACAGTGATGGCCTTGTAGCTTTTCTCTGCTAGTGCGTTCTCGATCTCTGGAAGCTGAGGCTTGGAACCGATAGGCGCCTTGAGCTGAGTGACCTTGGCACCGTAGGTGGTCAGGCAGTCAGCAAAGCCATCGCTGAAATAGCCACTATGCAAGACCAAAACTTCATCACCAGGTTCAATAATGTTTGCCGAGACTAAATCCCAACCAAGAGTTCCGGAACCAGAGATAATAAACGGTTGCGACGAGGGATCGGTGGTCTGGAAGAGCTTGCGGGTCATTGAAATGGTATCTCCAAAGGTAGAAACAAAGTCGGCAGCAACATGGCTCTGGCTAAAGAAAAATAAGCTACGTTAGTATATGTTGACACCACAGAAATCGAAGCTAAGCCAGTTTGATGCTGTACCTGTAATGGCTCATGGAGCTGAGGACTGCATCTTCGAACTCAATGGGGCCCGGAATAAGGAGCGTGGGGTGCGGCGGCTGGG
>RHLR01000376.1:0-22339 GCA_009806335.1 Davidsoniella australis | reverse complement strand
GAAAAAGTTGTTTAAGTCTGTGTCTTGTCCTCTAAATACCATTCTAAAAGACAAGGAATAAACTAGGCATTGTGCCATTTTAACTTATATGCTTCCATTAGGTGACACTACCATACATAAGCTCACGTCATATTATGCATGGATGGATGTTAGATCTACAGGTTCATGGTCTGTACCACAAGTGTCATCAACTACGATCTTCCCGCCAACCGCGAGAACTACATCCACCGTATCGGTCGTGGTGGTCGTTTCGGTCGTAAGGGTGTTGCCATCAACTTCGTCACCGCTGACGATGTCCGCATGATGCGCGAGATTGAGCAGTTCTACAGCACCCAGATCGAGGAGATGCCCATGAACGTCGCTGATCTCATTTAAGTTAATGGATACCCCCCGCCCATCTTCTATTTTTTGTTTCGTTTTCTCTAAGAAACGATGACAAGAACAACTCTTTGGCCATTCAATCGGCTTTATCACAATAACTCACTCCAACAACAACCCTTCCCAGCGCTCCTCCTTAAAAAAATGCGCACACAAACTTACAGGACAGGAAACCTTAAAACTGAAGAGAGAAAAAAAAATTCAAACCATTACCGTCTCCATTTGTCCTTGTTCCGCGATTGTCGCTGTGACTTTGCCATCTTTGCCATGACACTGATACCATTCCTCATCATCATGAATTTCTTTTCTTCCTCTAAGATCCTTTAGTTGTTGCTGTTGTTGTACTTGTACTGTTCAAATTCTTGTTTCTTAGTTTATCCTTGCCTTGGTCAATGTCAAAAAAAGTAGAGTTGAGGGTTATGTCAAGTATGAGGATGACAACTTGACGAGGAGGGATGGATAAAAGTGATTTTGTTCTTGGGATTCTTTTTTTTTCTTTTTTTCTCTTGCTACTTAATTTTTTCTTCTTCATATTCTTCATTATTGGTTACACAAAAGGGGGAGGAATTTCTTTTGGGATGATACCAATGATATACTTTTTCAAACTTTCTCATCAATTACAATTCTCTTTTATGTGCTATTTATGTAGGTGTCAATGTTATATAAAGAAGAATATCCTGACATTACTTAATTTGTTTTATTTATTTTTCTGTTCGGAATAATGCTGTCATTATAACGATTCGTCTATTGAAGATTTGATTATATGGATGTAAAAGGAAAAAAAAACAGGAGAAAATACCTACAAGATAAACACTTGATTTTATGTGACGGTAAAACGACCCGAAACTGGTGCCCTCGACGCCGCATCTTCCGCGGCCTTTGTGCCTTCTTCCAATAATCTTTCCAACTCACTCAACGCAGACTGAACAGAGATTTCCGTATCGCCTTCGATGAGGATATACAGCTTTGGATCCTGCCCAGCCTGGGGAGTTTTCCCAGCTGCATAAAAGGAGCCCTTCGTAGTGATTGAGGTAGCGGTAGCCTCGAGAATCTTGGCGACGTTTGTGCGGTTCGTGACGGCCCAACGTGCCTTTTGTGGGAAATCGTTGATTTCTAGGGTTGCGTGGAAAGCACCGGCATCGGGTCCCTTGTTGTCGATGGGTTGGCCGGTACGTAGTTGACCTGCTTTGCCGAGACGAGAGTTGATGGCTGAGATGGCAGATGTGACGCGGTCTATGGGGTTCTTGCCGTTGCCGTTAGGAACGCCACCGGAAGCCGCACCATTACCACCTGCAGCGGTACCGTTAGCGTCAGCAGATTTACCATCGCCAGTAGAAGCGGCGGCGGCGGCTGCAGCCTTGGCGGCATCTCTAGATACGATAGCAGAGACCACGGAGATGACCTTCTCTTTCTTTTCCTTCTTCTCGTCGACAACGTCGTCATCGTCGCCCTCGGCCTTGTGAGTCTTGCGTTCACGCATGCGTGCGGCTTCACGTTCCTGGTCAAGCCGTGAGAGACCCTTACCACCAAAGCCAGACGTATCCTTGGCCTTGCCAGCCTTGACCTTTTCGCGGTGAGCCTTACGCATCTCGCCGAGACGTTCGGGTACAGGTTGACCGCTAATCTCTAGAGCCTTGGCGATGGCTGCGGCGCAGTTTTCTTGGTCTTCGGTCACAAACGTGACGGCTGTTCCGGTCTTACCGGCACGGCCAGTACGACCTGCACGGTGGACATAGTCTTCTAAGTGGTTAGGTGCGTCGTAGTTGATGACGAGCTTGAGCTGCTTGACATCGAGACCACGGGCAGCGATAGATGTGGCAATCAAGATTGGCACAACACCCTTCTTGAAATCTGAGATGGTCGAGTCACGATCAACTTGATCCTTACCACCGTGGATAGACATACACGGGTATCCCTTGACCATCAGCTCCTTGAGCAAGTCATCAGCCTTTTCTTGACGCTCGACAAAAATAAGCGTACGGGCGTCTTCATCTACCTCATACAGTTCACCCAGAAGCTCCAGGACACGCACAAATTTAGACTTATCGTCATGAATTTCCACGATCTGAGTGATTTCAGGTGCTACTACACTCTGTCCACCGACCTTGATCTCGACGGGCTCTTTGAGAACCTTCTTGGTCAGCGAGTCAATGAGGCGTGGCATGGTAGCAGAGAAGAGGATGGTTTGTCTGTCAGGTCGCATGTTGGAGAAGATTTTCATGACTTGTGGCTCGAAACCCATATCGAACATACGATCAGCTTCGTCCAGAACAACATACGTTACGCGGCGAATGTTAGTGACTCTGCCTTGGTTAGCAGCAAGGAGATCAATCATGCGGCCCGGCGTGCATACCACGATTTCAGCACCACGGCGAAGTTCGGCAATCTGTTCCGATATTGGAGCACCACCATATGCACAGATAGATCGCAAATTCATTGATTTCAAAAATGCTTTACAGTCTCGGTGAATCTGCACAGCCAGCTCTCGAGTAGGGGTCATGATCAAACCAATGGGGCCGTCGTTTTCCTTGAGAGGCTGCTGATCCTTGATATGACGGAACATAGGAAGCAGGAAAGCCAAAGTCTTGCCGGAACCTGTCTTGGCCACGCCAACAACATCGCGGCCAGACATGATGACAGGAAGTGCCTGCATTTGAATAGGCGTAGGTTTCTTGAAGCCAAGTGATTCGATTGTATCAAGTGTTTGACGGGAAAGACCACACTGCGCCCATTTTTGTACAGGCTTCGGTACATTCTTGCCGCTAACCTTGATACCATCGAGCTCTAGTCGTAGATCGTTAGTCTCGGCCTCGGTGAGAAGACTGAGGTCAACTGGCTCAACCCAAAAGTTCTTACGCACAGGAACAATATCCAACTTGCTGTAATCGACAGTAGGGATTTCCTTAGTTTTCTTGCGTCGAACTGGCGCGGCACTCTTATCAACTTGAATTTCGTTATATGTAGCTTCATCGTCACTGAAATAAGCCTCTGGCTCTTGAGCGCTCTTCGAGTGGAAGGACTTCTGGACAGCGGGCTTTTCATTTGCCAAATCGGCCATGAAGGCGTCCAAGGGGTCAATTTCCTCTTCATCTACCTCCATCTTCCCAGAAGCTACAGGGGCCGAGTCTATGGCCATGGCATCGGACTTCTCTTGCATACGTTTTTCGTGTGCTGCACGGGCAGCCGCAATAGCTTCCTCTTCGTTATCGTTGAGAGCTTCTCCGTCATCTTCATCTTCATCCTGATCAACATATGGTGTATCGTCGGCTTCCAAGGGCAGAGAAGGTAGTTTAGTGAGCTTTCGTTTGGATGTCTCTTCCTCGTCCAAATCAATCTTGCGCTTTGCAAGGCCCTTTGCGTCTTGCGTCTTGCCGAACCCAAAGCCGCTCAGACCTCTGTTGGCAGGCAACACAGAAGGCTTTACTTGAGGCTTCAGTCCAGCACCAGCAGTAGGCATGGCAAGTGGTGCAGCCTTCTTTCCAAAGCCGAATGCTGTAGCAGTGGAGGTCGTCGATGCCGACTTCTTGGCAATAGCCTTCGGGTCAAACTTGCCAGAATATGCAGGTGTAGTAGGGATTTGAGCAGGTGACTGTGCTGCCTCGCTTAATGATAGAGCAGCTGAAGGCGATCGAGCAGACTTACTATCCATCTCAGCTAGGATCATATGCGCTGGCGTTTTCACACCTTCGGCTGCCTCTTTAGATTGCTCTTTCTTCTTTTTCCACACTTCCAGTCGTGCCAGTCTTTCAGCTTTCTTGTCCGTTTCTAATTGTGCAGCGGGGGGCGCCGAACTTTTAGCCTATCGAGTTGATTAATCAAAAATTCATTGAAATCTCATGTGTGTTTCAACACAACGGAGGATAGATCGGCTGAGAACTTACCTCGGGGGCTGTAGATCCTACGCGGGAACGAATGCTTGCGGATGCTGAATCATTTTTGCGGCGGTCGCGGGACTCATCTCTACGGCGGTCTCTATCGTCTCGGTATCTTCGGGGCGATCTATCCCGATCGCGGTCTCGGTCACGGTCTCTGCCGCCGTCAATATCTCGATCATGGGTGCTATGACGGTCACGAGAACTGCGGCGGTCTCGTCTATCGCGGTCTCTGTCTCGGCGGCTGCCGCCGCGGTAATGGTCGTCGTCTCTTCTATCCGCAGAGTGGTCTCGTCTACGGTTGTCGCCACGGCGACTATCTCGGTTATCTCTGTCTCGGTAGCGACGCTATATTTGTCAAAATATCAGGTTAGCCCTATGCCTTATCGGCATGTGAATCGATATCACTCAAAATATGATCGTATTAGGTGACTTACGTCTACCGGACTACGGGTGCGCGAACGCCGGCGTTGGCCACGATTGTTGCGACGATCGTCATCTTTACGGTATCTTCCTGGAGATGGTGAGCGCGAGTCTCTAAGTCGAGCCATGATCTATATCTCAATTTCTTCGGCAGCCTTGCGCGAATGGCAGATTGCTAAGCAATATTTCTAGATTGTGGACAGAACTCGACGGTGAGAGAAGAGAGCTTGGTAGACACCGTACTTTTGGTTGAACAGATGCAACAGTATTATTAGTAAAGCAACTTCAGCTGCTTCTAACCTAGTTTATCGATATAACGGCGATGCTTATCAGCGGAGCTTCAGCTTAAAGGCGAGATTGTTGATGATAGCTTGCTCTAGTGAGTAAAAATGCACGCACTTAGATTGTGTGGCATAGAAAAAAAGTTGAAGGATGAGATACAAGGCTGAGGATTTGTGACCATTGTAGCGTAATGCCTAAAGTGGATAATATTTACTTAGCCGGTATTCTACCGTGCAAGGCTGAGGCCTAGCATCACCAACCGCCAGAATAGGACGACATCATTCAAGCTATTCCCTCAGTTTCGAGCTATTATCTACATGCATACTAGTCCATATCAAGCCTACCAATCATGCCACTCGTTCAATATGACAGCAGTGATGAAGAAGATGCTGTCTCGTCACCTCCCTCCGTAAGTACTCCGTACTCACAAGCATAGGCTTGTGAAACTAACATCAGATAGAATGAGGATGTTACAAAAGTAAATGTTGTACAATCCAAACAATCAGAAGAAGCCTCAAAACCTAAGCCCATAAGTATACTATTCTTATAAAATTACCATCCCAGTACAATTTCTAATCATTCTGTAGTTCCAATTGTATCCAACGATGCACAGCAAGAACCAGTGCCTGTGCCGAGTGCTGATATCGCAAACGGTCCTGTAATGGGACCTACGATGCCCCCTCAAGATTCAACGGATTTCATGCTCCCAGAACCAGAAGAGGAATTGCCACCAGAGCCGTCATACGACGAACTGCGTGAGTTGTTACGCGGGGCAACGCTTCCTTCAATTCCTATGCTAGACTTTGGCGCATCTCCTCCCAGCTCACCATCTGAGCGTGTCACTACGACTCTTGAAAAGCTATATCGGCTCAAGCGAAACGATGCGCATTTTAATCTCAAGATGCAAGAGTCTAGTAGTCTAGCAAACCCTGAAATCACATCTCAACTGCTGGGATATACCGGTATCCAGCTTCAAGATCAATACGATACTACCCTACCAAAAAACCTTTGGAACTTGACTGCTGCTCCAGAGTGGGCATATATCCATACTCTTCACAAGTATGCCACACAGAAACCTCGTCCGGCTGGTCAACAACCTAATTTTGTGCCTGCAGCAGAAGCGGCCAAGTCTATTCAAGAGTCTCAAATCCCGGGCGGTTTAGCCAAACGACAGAAACGAAAAGCCGAGTCATAGGCGAAATTTAGTGTTTGAAAGACATTACAATACAAGCTTTATATGCCGATAGATCGTTTAGACGTTAAGGCATGTATTATCTACATAGTATCTACATTTTACTATCATATCGAGAGGTTTATACACAGCACTTAAGACTATGCAATGGCGTGCCTTCACTCTTACTAATAAAAAGAGCGCGCTCTACTAATATCCAAAACCTATAACAAATATTTCTGTAATTATCATATGGCTTAGACGTGCCATTATCAATCATGCCCATGACCTTATACAATTAAATGACTAAACACGCTAGTGATAATCTCCAAATATTTTGCATTATGATGCTAAGCTCATGATTTCAAGTCTCCAATACATCACTCGTATATCAAATCCACGTAGTAACCAACGCATAGCTACCCCAACTTCTATATACCATACCCTAACCCTATATTATCCGGATTAGGAAGTCAAGAACTCTCAAAAAGATGGTAGCCAAGTGCAAAATTTGCAAATTATAAACTAAAATAATTTTATTAACTAAACACCACGAAACACAGCGCGATTAGATTATGATTGCACATGACCATCCTTTCGTAAAACATATTGAGCCTAGAATAAGGTTAGTGGTGTCTTAGGTACAATTCAATTGGACCCTAGTATGCTTCTATGTTAATGTATATCCTATTGAGCTAGTATTATAATATTTCCTTAAAGTACTCGTTTTGGTTGAAGGGAAAAAATCACGTAAATGATGAAAGAAGAGATATACAGTGGTAATTATTATTTTTATTTTGGATTTCTGGTTTTTGTGGCCCAGAGACGTGACAAAAGATCATTAAAAAAAGAAAATCGTAAACTAGGGAATATGAAAAAAAAAGAACTAGGAGCGAATGAGATCTCAAATAGCCCTGTTAATATCCAACGCCACCCATCTAGCGCCGACATATAAGAAAATGAAAGAAGAAATGAAGAAGAAAATGAAAGTACATTGGACCACCCAGGTGTCATTGCAGTGCCCGACCAACTTGCTCATGGCTGCAAACACATGTAGGCATGATAGGGAAGAAATAAATCGCCACCTAACTCTCAACTCCCCTTTACGAGGAAGTCGAGTTGCTAGCACTACAGGTGATGGTAGTGTTGAGAGCAGTCTCAAGAGCACTGCCAACATCGATGTTGATGGGCAGAGCAGCAGCGGCTAGAGCACTGCTGAAGTAGGTGATGTTCTGGTCGTTGTTGACGACAGACTTGCCAACCAGGGTGAAGGGCATGGTGCCGTTCTCGCAGTAAGGCTCCTTGAGGATAGCACTGACGATGGCAGACTGGTTGATATTGGCATAGATGGAGTAGTCATTGTTGCCGGGCTTCAAGACCAGGTTGTCAATGTAGACATTGCCGACGTTTGAGCCGTTGAAGTAGTTGGCGAAGGTGGTGTTGCCCTGTAGAAGAGAAGTTTGTTAGTGCCATGTATCTAGCTATAATGTGATGAATATGCGGGTGAACTTACGATATCCAGAGTCAGGATGGTAGGGTTGGGGATAGTGGTTTGGGCGTTGAAGTTGTTCGTGGCAGTCAGGTCAATGCTTGCGTTAGAGACGGTGAGACCGGCGAAGGAGTTGAAGCCCTTGAGGGTAACGACCTTGTTGAAGTTCATTCCGTACTTGCGGTACAGACCACTGAGCTTAAGCTTGGGGTGGCCCTTGACGCGCATCTGCATCTCATCAGAACCCAGCAGGTAAGCGTTGAAGATAGTCATAGCCTCGATAGAAGCGATCTCGACAGTCTGAGTGATGGTAGTCGAAGTGTTCTTGGAAGACCTGCTCTTGGGGAAAGTGATAGACCCGAACGAGGTGTTGGAAGAGGCCACAGACAGCTCAGCCTCGAAGGGGAGGATAGTTGCGTGAATGCTGCCAGGAGTGCTGATCTGCGAGTCGACGCTCAGAGTGAACGAACCGGACTCGGTGTTAGACATTTCAATGCGGCTAATGGTCAGAGTAGACTTGTTGACACGGTGCTGCATCATCTTGGGAATAGCAACACATATGATAAGGGTAGGCACCAGCACGATGATTAGGACGGCAATGATGGCATAAATCCACCAGAACTTCTTGAAATGACGAGCAATTTTCTGCTTGGTGGTGAGGGGAGCAGAACTGAGGGTCTGCTGGACGCCACCCTCAGGCTTGTCGGTAGAAGAAGGACGAGACATTATAGAGCGGAGTGTATGTATGGGTATAAGGGTATGACAATATAAAACCAGGAAAAAAACACGACTATCGTGATCTTGTAGAAATGACCAACTCAGTAAGACTTGTCTAATAGCATAAGACAGCAGCAGACCCAGGACAAAGACCGGCTACCAGAAGTGGGCGATCATTTATACATAACGGCGCCTTTGTTCTCTAAGCAGAAATCCAATCATAGCTTGCTGGCCTATAGACGTGAGGATATGCGCACACCCCACCCCCTAACTAGTAGGCGTTGCTTGCCACTAACTAATGGAATAGCGAATAGCAGAAGAAGAAAGACGAATCCTTTTTGGGCTGTCATTTTTTTCCGGAACTCTGCTAGGGCATCTTCGCCTGTCACGCCGCTAATGGACAGGGCAACTGCTTGCTTGGATTACCAGCTTGGCACTACGGTTAGTTTATGGGAAAGCAGTTTAAAATGCGTGATTTTGGCACCGTACATACTAAAAGGCACTTATGGCCAGCTGAGCGTGCTACAAAGTTTGGCTATACTAGTCTTACGGTAGAGGGTGTGGTGGATACATCAACTTTAGTATACTATCCAGATGGCGATGTTTGACATAATGACAGAGGATGGTTACGTCAGATGAGCATTGGACATGAACTATGAACGATGCGATGGCCAAAATGGAAAGAGAAAGAAAATACGGAAAATCTAAAGCAAATATGAAGGCTGGAGTTGTGAAAACTCTGAGCGTTCCTGCCCTCTAGAAATGCAGGCTGCTCCTTCCGCGGTGCTATGCTATTTCCTGTTTTGGGCTGACTCCAAATTCACGGTGCTGACTATATTTAGTGTGGCAGGTCTTGATAACAAGAAGATGACATAACATGAAGGGAATTCACTGCTGTATGTACTTGGCCGTACTTTCAGTCGACAATCCGCACATCACTTTCTGTATTCACATTTTTATTTGTAAGCATTTGAGTTGTAACCGCCCATTGATACATGGTCTTTTACGCTCTTGTCCATCTTTGAGGAAGCCTGACAAGCCCTTTCTATGATGGATATACAAGGCCGGCTCATGTCACACCAGCAGTTGCCCACAAAAAAAGCTCTGCAACTCCCGCACAAACAATAAAAAAGGAAAGAACCGACGGTTCGCAATAATACCCGGTGGTGAAAATTTTATAGCAAAATAATCAAAGGAAAAAAAAGCTATGGACGCTGTGCTGCTATTGCGTCTCGGCCCAATGCAAATGGTTCAAACTTGTGGATAGGCTATCTAGTAATGCAGTAAATTTATAATGAGCCCAAGGTGGTCTGCGCTCTTTCCCTCTTTGTCGGTTGGCTAGCCAATCAGCACTTGCATGACCTGGTCTTGTTACCCCAGACTTGGCATCCACCCGAGAGTCCCACTTCTTTTTTAGTAGCAAGAGCGAAAATCCTGTTTGGGCGTGACTGCCGGCTCGGGTTCCCTGCTAGAGGCCGTCTCTTTTCTTTTCTTGTATTATTTTTCTTTGATATTGTCATGATTAAAACATGCTATACATATTATATGTGAACAGCTCTTTTTCTTCATTTGGAAGGTGACCCGAAGCAATTGTGCCGGGGCCAGCCTTGAAGCCTTCCCAACGGTTTTGTTTCGAAATTCTTGTCTTGCTTCTTTTATGGCTACTAATATAATATCTTTATAGTTACTTTAGGAAGGAAAACATCTGGTTTGCTGGCCGAATCTACTTACGTGAATATCTGACGATCCATTTCATGTAGTTGTAGTGGAATTTATATGTCGAGGACGCCTCTTCGAGATATTGCTGCAAATCTGTGGTCGGTCCGCCTTCCGAGCCAACAATATCACACATAAGCGAGAGATTGGTTCTGCAACAATGCCAAATAGATATCAGATACTTATATATGTAGTCCTCTTGGCCTGGATAGTACACTTCGGGCCGTTGGCGAGTCACCCTAGTCCAGTCACATTTGCAATCTCATGCAGTAACTGAAATCACCGATTAGCCAGCTGTCTCTTTTTGGTTTGTTTTTCTGTGCGGAGAAGGTTTCGTCCTAAATACGCTTTGTTGCAAGCTACCTATGAATTTGGAGTATCTATCAGTTCTCTCCTTGAGCTACTCCAAGGCTAGCACACATCCATCCTATGATGGCAACAGAAAAACTCACTAGACTTGTAGATTATGGTCGTCATTGGGGGCTATAGAAGCCCTCGTCTTGTATTTACTGTCATAACCGAGGTGTGACTCCCGGTAATACATTCTGTAGATTAGAAAACAGACGCCGTTCTTGCATCTGATCAGGCCATCCGAGGGTACGGCAGTCATCTCTTGAGATATTGTCTATAAAGCATACATGTATTCGAACGACTCCAAGGCACTAGATCCAACATTGGCTTTGTATGATGTTATCATTGGCGATCATGTACATGTAGATATTGTTGTTGTATCGGTGTAGATTGCAGGCAAACTATTGATTTCCCACCCAGAACTTGTAATGGAAGCCTGTCTCCTCTCCTTTTTGGGTTCCTCTCATCATTCATCTCCGGGCTTCCTACGGGCTACATCTCAATCGCACCAATTTTTCCATTCTTGGCTTGCTCGGTTCCATTTGGTCAAAGCTGTCGGTCGTTCTTCGTGTTGTTAGCCTTTATTCCGCACCCTGCAAGCCTAAAACTACTTGCTACCGACTAGTTAGTCTAAATATTGGCAGCATCTTCTTGTATCGACGCGTAGCCAAGCGGTCCGCATTATTCATAGAAATTGAACGACAGCGGGATCTTTTTAGTAAATGATGCGAATACGGGTAGGTTTCATCGTCACGATAATATAAGATCTGTATATCAACCTGACATTTAGACGCCATATCTGAGCGACTATTATTTTCATGTTAAACAGTGCGCGCTAGCCTGTCAGAAATTTACAGTCAAGAAGTCTATTTGGCTTTGAATTTTTGGCTTAGACTTTGGTTATAAGGCGCCAAAGTCTGACGGCATAAGGTTTCTGCTTTCTAGAACTTATCGTGATTTAGCTTTACAAGCCAACTTTATTAATTCGCGAAGCGCAGAAATAAACAGAAATAAAGCACGCGACAATATTAGTGCCCCTATATTCGACGTTTAAAGCGCCGTCATAATACAACGGCGTTGAGATTCTGTACAATATAGACGCCATATTACTTCTCAGTGAAAGGATGAATATAACAAAGAGATTTTATTTTTTCCCTCTACTTCCCTGTATCCCCAACAGAATCCAGCCGGCATCTATTGCTGGCCCAATTCTCAACGAACTTAGCAACTGAACAGGCTCTACCCATCCATTTAAACCTAAATACCCGCCAACATCTCCACTTCCAATGCGTCTAAGGACGCCTTTCCTGGCACATAGAAGCCCATATTGGGAAGTCAGCGCCGAGAATTGCTCCGGAATACTAGCAAGGCACTGCCAAGACCATCTAGAATGGCTCCAATGTGTGCGACTCAAAGTCTCAACGACACTCAACAAAGAATTAACTTGGATGTTTGGTGGCCTTACATTGAAGAGGAGCATATAATTTGTAACAGGAAGACAACCTCGTTGCAATATCAAAGTGAATTTTTTTCTATTAAAAACTTAGTATGCACCCCCTTAGACATAGGCGTGTGTGATAAATGGCCTTTCTTTGAGGCCTCAGGCAGCCATTGAATGGAATAGATAGCATGTTTTAACAGCTCGCTTTGGATTGGACGGACGATAGACATATGGTCCATAGTTCTGTGGAACCTTTTACATATAGTCCTCAACGCCAAACGTCGACATGGCGATTTTGGTTCAAGATATTCATCTAAACTATATCATGGCAGCATCAACCAGGAAGCTTGCGTTGTTGGTACAAGCACAGACTCCAATGAATTTCGGCCATTTTTATAGGTGGCAGTGACGGTAGCAACACTTGGATCTGCTCACAGTGTGTAGTCCTAGCAGGTTATGCTCTGTTCAACATTGTATATATGCATCTCTTCCATACACTACTAGCATAACGAACGCATGCAGTCAGAATAACCTTATTTATGTTTGACATTTGCTCTACGTCGCTAAGCCCCTCTACCATTGTTCATGCAACAGGGTCGTTCGAGAAGAAAAGACCGCGTCAAGCTCCCCCAACGAACTGGCGTCTGGAACTGGAGAACCCATCACATAGTGCGCCCGCCTATCCGAAACACCATGCCGCTAGTAATCGGCACCGCAAGAGCCTCAACGCCCTGCAGCTGGGTCGATTTAGCCTACATACGCGGGGCAGATCGGTAGTTCATTAGTCTTGGCCCTGACAGCTCTTTGTTGAAGAGCTGCATGCCTCTCCAAGGATGCAACTACAATGTTCGGCAGACATCCGAGAAGGAAGTAAGCTGAATAGCTTCGATCTAGTTCGTTTCTATCGAGCAGATATCACCTTTGAAGGGAAGAAGCGCTGTCAAATCATGGTTGGTATGCAGGTTTGTCGCTCCGGATTGACGAACGGAAACGGAGTAGCGGGATAATTGGCTCTCGAGATCCCGTCCCACCTTTGACACCACCACTGTTTCTATGTCTTCAAAGCCATGTATATTTGTAAACTAGCCCTATATATAACAATACTAGACATATATTGTCCTACCTAAGAATACATGAAACCTACCTGTGGAAATATTGCTGTAATAACCACGATACCAGGCTCTTAGTAATATAAACTTATCCATATACGTCGATAACTATGATTTCACAATCACCTGTACTTCGAGTATGTCTATACCACATTGTACATTGAGCCAGTCATAGTATGATATGTAATAAGATGTTGAGACAGTCGAGGCCATTTTCTTATGACCTTTGTGAATCGTTATGTTGTAACAATATGGCAACATCATATAGAGAAGCATTAGTCTTCACACTTTCTGACTCACTTATTATCATTTAGTAAAAACAACAATAAGAGCCAATATATCTGCTCATTCAATGCATTTTGTGTTGTCCTTGTAACTATCTTCTAATGTGGCTGAAATATTGAGATTTTATGCTTTTGTTGGGGTCATATAATGCGGAGTCGTCCATCTCTGTCTTTGTTGGTCGGTGAGGTAAGCCAAATGTTTCGGTGTCAATAGCATATATACCATTGTAACGCTTCAAGCAGGCCCGTAGCTATTTTATTCCATTTGGTCTATTATATAATATATACAGACTATCTTTAACAATCACGATTAGTTTAATATCCCATATATAAAGCTATATAAATAAATACAAGCTATAGTTTGTATACCCCAACAGAACTTCTTGCTAAGTAATTGTACTCGAACCCATTGGCGCATAATATAGTATGAATATAGTGCATCTACAAGGCATTTCAATTCTTCTATTCAAATTCAAATTCATATTAAATATGGCATGTCGAGAACTTTGGAGTCAGTAAGCTTGTTAAACACTGATATATCACGTATGTACCTCTTAGTCCGTTTAACCCTACCTATGTATCACGTGAAGCCTTTTCTGTAACCCTAATATATACCAATGTTGCATTCAAAACCTAGGTAATCTGCGACAACATGATATCGTTGATTGTGTAATTTTTTATTTATGAACGAACATGATTCTTCAATTCCACTTGAACTCATATAGATAATCTTTTGTATATGGTGAGGTAATTTTTGTATTAATTCCATGAAACTGGATATAGCCGGATTTATCATAATGAAAGCTATGCTGTCGGATCGGGGATAAAACTCACCGCCTAATTTTTTCTGCCGCTTTAATATGATCGCCACATCCACTTTGAGTTTAAGTCTCATAGCATCATGAGCTGAGTGTGAGCCATTTGCTTTTGGCCACTTCTATATCACGACGTCACCCGACCAGTTCATATCAGAATTTTTCTCTGATCGATCAAATATACTTATAAGTCATACGAAACCTTCGTTATAACGTCTCAAAGCAAACGAAACACCCTTTTTATATAGTCATGCACCCATTTCTTTCACTGGGAAGACGACAGGCAGTTCGGGCATGTGCTCGCTCACTTGTAAAGCCGAGGATACAGTCTCCGAGTAAAGGCGTAACGAGTCTTGATTTTTTTGCCTCATCGCGGTCACTAAATAGCAGCAGGCTACCGCAAGTTTCTGTCTCAAGAGGCCAGTGTCGCCAACTGCACCAAAGCGCAGTTTTCCGGCACCCAGCAACATCAAGCCCTAGCTCTAGTGACGATAGCTCTTCACAGATACAAGACGCTCCACAAGCTCCCCTCACATACTACGACATATTTCCTGACTCACTGCCAGATGGGCCGCCACCAAAGGGACATTTCCCGATCAACGTAAAGGCTCTCCGGCGGGAGTTTCTGCGTTTGCAGGCGCAGGCTCACCCGGATCTACATCCAGCCAAGAACAAAGACCGGGCGCAAGCCATGTCTGCGCTGATCAACGAGGCATTCAAGACACTTTCAAACCCACTGTTGCGTGCACAGTACCTCCTGGGACTGCGGGGGATTAATCCGGCCGAGGATGAGCGTGCACGTGTTGATGATCCGATGCTTTTGATGACGGTGATGGAGGCCCATGAGGTTATACAAGAGGCATCGGCAGAGGAGGAAATGAATCAGTTAAAGGAAGAAAACGAGGAGCGCATAAGAGAGAGCGAAGACGTTTTAGAACATGCCTTCAGAGAAGACGATGTGCAGAAAGCAGTTGAGGAATCAGTAAGACTACGGTATTGGGTCAATATCCGGGACTCCATCCAAAATTGGGAGCCTGGAAAACCTATCAGCCTTGAACACTAAGTCAACAAATATCTTGGAAAGCCAAAAAAAACAAAAAAATACAACCATATTCACATATATACAAATTAAAATGCACGCCATCAGATTGCTGCCTCTACAGGCCATTATGTTGTACTATCTGTGGTGGAAGCACCAACGCACGTCATTGGTAACTTCGTATTTCAGCCTGTTGAGTAGAAAAGTGGGCCCATGGGAGTTCTTATAATACTCCACTATAGAATAAGCTTCAATACACAAAACATAGCTCAGCTATAAATCCCAACAGCACCATCTAATCTTCTATAGAAACCATGAGCATTACAAGCTCGTTTTAATAAAGATGGATACTTCTACTTCCAACCCGACCGAATCTGGGACACAGCCATCAGAAGCTGTTCTCAAAGCCCTCAATGAACTCGGCGATGTCCCCGCTACGCGAGCTGCCGCTCTAAATGAGCTGATACCCAAGTTTTCCACGTATTCGCAGCCCGGCCACAGCATCGCCGATTGGTGCATATTAGTCGACCACATGCTAGACACGCCCTCTGGCGGCATCGTCGTAATCCGCGGTCTTCTTGCCCTCTGGATTGCCGAGATCCGCAAGACCCAACAAACCGATCTAATCATCTCTGCTGGTCGGCACATTCTAAACAAGCTAGATAACATGGCTGCTGCTAGTTCTGTTGTCGAGTTCAGTTCACAGATCCGCGAGCTCGTTGCTTCGGCCTACGAATCTAGCGAAGATTTTGCTCTCGCTGCAAGAACCCTTGCTGAGATACCCGTCGATTCGCCGACGCGTAGATTACAGCCCACGGAAATCGCTCGGGTCTGGGTACGCATTGTGCGGAACTACCTCGAGGTTGACGATACGGTTCAGGCAGAAACGTATATCGGAAGACTGATGCATATTATGCACGATGTTGACGACCCTTCTCTGCAACTCCACTACTCTCTTTCGTCGGCTCGCGTCATGGATGCCGCAAGACGCTTCCCAGAAGCTGCCTCGCGGTATATCGAAGTTTCCCTTTCTCCCCTCATCGGTGAAGATGAACGCCTAGGCACACTGGGCTATGCTATCCGCTGCGGCATCCTAGCTCCTGCCGGCCCCGCACGCACTAGCCTTCTAGGCCGCCTATACCGCGATGAGCGAGTACGCCAGCTAGACGAGTTTAGCATGCTAGAGAAGATGTTTCTGGAACACTTCATTGCTCCCGAGGATGCAGATGCGTTTGCAAAGACCCTGCGGCCACACCAACTTGCTCTGACAGCCGACGGAACTACCGTTCTAGCGAAAGCCGTCATGGAACACAATCTCCTTAGTACTTCACGATTATACGCCAATATTAGCCTCGATGCTCTCGGCGAGCTACTTCATCTCAGCCCGGAACTGGCCGAGTTAACAACAGCGCAAATGATCGGACAGAAACGTCTTATCGGAAGTATCAACCAAATCGAACGTCTAGTAGTTTTCGAGAAGGCCGAGGCTGTGGTATTCAAGGAAAAAGAATCGAATGATGCTGTCATCTCCCACAATAATACGGGTAGGGCTACCGTAAGAAACAAGAGACATATCAAGCAATGGGATTCAAATATCCAAGGCTTGTCAGAGGAAATTGAGAGTATCACAGATGCCCTACAACAAAAGTTTCCGGTACGTATCGAAGCACATCTAGCATAAAACTTTACGGAATGAACACTTTGGACATGCGATGAACAACATATATAACTAACACGTTACATTTAGACATTTGTCACTAGGAACTTGGCAGTTTAACGAAGCTATGCTGTGTCGTGGCTGAACCAGACCCTAAGTCCAATATAACATGATGACTTAACTTTTACGTATGATTGCACTGTTTTTATTTTTCTTCCCCTCTTCCCACCGCTTTCATAGTTGCTTTTTTCTTGTTTTCTTTTGGCGTTCTTGGTTACCTCGATGATTGATGGGTTAAGTAGCAAGTGAAGGGAAATTTTGTACTTGTTCATTCATTCCAGATCATGTTTGATAGTTACATTTTCAGTTTATTTGAAACATATTATCATCGCAATTTCAACGAATACCGAAAGATGTTATTTGAAAATATAAATATACGATGTGGTGGTCCATATAAATTCTTCCTATTTAGTTGTATTCAGGTACATGAGTAGATTAGACAGAAGGGATAGTCAAAGATAAGATAAGAGGCTAAATCTGGCGAAAGTTGACATGCTACGTAATTTTACTAGTGGCAAACTAAAGGAAGGAAATGATAAACATTCGAATATATAGAGGAGATACAAAATAAAAAACATAATAACGCAAAAAAGATGATGCGTCCAGAGCGAGTGTAGTTTCCAATAAACCTTACACATGAGGGTTGAGATATCAGCCGTCGTCAGGTATCGATCAATGCTGTTAGATGCGAACCGAGTTAAATATGAGGAAAGAAAGAATAAACCAAATATAAAAGATGAATATAAAATAAAAAAAAGAAACTAATCATCATGAATAGAATAAGGGGTATTTGAAAACCGAGCGAACCGTGATAGGAAAAAAAAATACAGAAAGAAAAAAGAAGGCCAAAGAGATGAAGAGCAGGAAATAAAATGAGATCATGAGAGGTTGCTTTCGCCAAAAGACGTGATAGGCATTGTGCAGATATTTTTGAGAAGGTATTTGGGCGTTGTTGTTGTTTTTTTATACTTGTTACACATGGTAGGTTGATATCGAAGTTGTTCAGTTCACCTTCTATGCATCGTGATGTACGAGTCAGATCGTCTTGTTGTTTCGCTATTGTCCTCATCAGCGACTGCCACATCCCAGCTTCGTTTCGCCAAACGCTTTGAGCGACGCACCGGTCCAACGCCGGAGATTTGGCTGTTGCTGAGATGGTTGTTACTGATATGCCGGCTGTGGCTACGGCCATGGTGACCATGGTGTTGATGGCTGTGGTGGTGGCTGAGGCCGGTACCGCTAACGGTAGGCCGGGTTGGTGATGAGTCTAGATATAGACCATTTCGTGACGGCACATTGGGAATGAAGGAAGAGACAGTCGACGTAAGCGAGTATGTTGGGCTGGCGGAGCCGTTGGATGAAGTGTCGCCTGTTGAATTTGCCGAGTACGATTCACGTGATGATCGGGATGGGTTCCGCTCGGAGAGTAATGATGGGGGTGGCGAAGAGGTTGGCATAGAGATAGTTCCAGAATCGCCGGGTTTACGAGTGTTGATATCATTTGCGGGGACTGAAGCCGTCGAACGTACTGAAGTCTTGCGCGATGCCGAAGTTGACGTTGTTGTGCTATTATCGAGTAATGAGGAACGGATGAGCTCACGGTCTCGCGCTTGTGGGTCGCTGGGCTGCATGCCTCTGATGATTGAAATTATTTCAGCTGCAATATGGCCGCCCATCCAATCGTAGCCATCTTCGGTCAAGTTTCCGGTGGCAGTCCAATAGAGTTTGCGGCTTTGGTCGTCTAGACTGTGATATGGAATATTGTTGTGCAGATCAAAAGCAAAGCTAAAAAAAACAGTTATATTAGTCTGGTGTCTTAGACGATTGGATAATTCAGCTGTACTTACAACCCTGGCTCGCTGTGCTGCATAATATATTCATTCAAGTTTTCTCGCTGTTGTAGTTGTGTAGGTGTGCTATACTGTGTTTCCGGCACGGTGAGGGCGAGGACTTTTTGGCCTCTGGATAATGGGATTGCCCACGTTTGCTGCAGATGCTTGTAGATTTCCTCGGCTGAAGATCCGTTCTTGATATCGCTGTGAGATAAAATAAGTTAGTTATGTGCCGTTTGAGCTGAGCTGAGCTGAGCTGAGCTGGCATTGGAATGCAGGTAAAACATACTCAGTGCCACCTAATACAATAGTCCAGTCGTAGGTAGCGTCCGTCCCTGTGAAGGCAATATATTAGCCTTTTGATCTGGTAGTTGCACTGGAGGATCTTGTGCTAAGCTCAAGCCTTATATTTAGCTATATGCGACTGTGCTAAACAGTCTGCACTGCTGCTACGCTGAAAGAACAGCTTTGGCGGGGGAGCTGCCAGAGGGTTCGATGACAGCCCACAGCAGGCGTTTAGCCGTGAAAGAAAAGCCAGCGAAAAAAAAACGGCGGAGGGGTGAAGTACTAACATCTTAATGACATGCGGCTATGGAACGAGCCTGTAATTACCGGATCGTCAACATGACCGTCAGTATCGACGCTCACATCATACCGAGGAAACTCGTCACCTAGCATTAGGTACAGGTTGCCGCTGTATGGGTGAGTGCCGCAGCCATCGTGGTCCTGGAACCAACCCGAGGTCAAAGAGTCGCCGAGACACAAGACACGAAGCGATTTTACAGTGAATCTCGGAAACTGTGTCATGTCCTGACGCCGTGGCGCCGTATCGTGGAGAGTGGTAAACATGATTGTTGGTTATTGCCCGTCTAACAAAGGTAGTAGTGTGCAGGGTTACTAGACGTTTTACAGTATAGTATGTATGCAATTTAGGACAGACCACTGTTGTCAATGCAGATCGCACTACAAGAAACCAAGGAATACGTGAAGCAGAGATCAAGAAAAAAAAAAAAGATGAGAAAGACGATGTGTGTTGCCGTCGATCTTCTCAATATGAGGTCGTCGAAAGTTGTTATTGGTTTTTTGCTATGACAGACAAGAGGGGATGGGTAGATCAGAGGGGCCCAAACGTCGAACGACGGCAAGCGAGAATAGAAATAGCAGGGTCTGTTGCGTTCTAGATGCTAATGTTGGCTGAGCCGTGCCGAATGACTGACCTAAGCCGTAGCAATGTTTGTTTATATCCAATGGCTTAGTGTCTCGGGTTTGAATTTAGAATTTAGGCCTATAACTGTCGACACAAAAAACAATCGGTTTAGCTAAACAACCACGAATAAAAGTCGATGCCACCAGATAATTGATTTCTGCGACGGTTTCGCCTTTCTAGATTGATTACAGTGGATAGGGCTAATGCGGTGGACGTCAATGCAGGCAAGCAGGCGGCTTGAATGACCGAAACAGAAAGAGAGAGAGAGAGAGAGAGAGAGAGACGCGGTGGTGCTGTAAAGGCGAGCAGGCAACGATCTCTCCCTGATCAAGATAGCAAACAAGAGATTATCGGTTTCAGCAAGATATCGTATCCTACAGTTTTACTTCGCCGGTCAATGGAGATGCCTTTGTCGATGTAGTAAAGGGCGGCTGTAGCGTCTGTGGATGCGATAAATGGAACAAAAGCTAATATTACTAGCTGATCAGTAATCTGCAAAACAATTTGTGTGCAGTATGCGTGTATGATATAATGTCGTGGTAGCTCCAGTGTTGTCGTTTCTCAGTCCAGGATCTTATTAACTAAGAAGCTGAGAGTTGATTCTAGTGGTTCCGGGCGAGTATGGAGATACAGGACTGAGGCTCTGGTGCTCTGGTAGAGACTAGCAAGAAGTCGATTGCGATATTCTGATGAGGGTAGAAGGAGGGTACAACATGTAGAGGGGGAATGAATAGAGGAAAGGAATGACAACGGACGAGTAGAGGAGGAAAGGGAAAGAAGAGGATGAGTGTGGGAAGGGATGGGTTGGTGTCGAGATTTAGGCTACCTGGCAGGCAAACAGGCAAGAGACAGCAGGTGTTTAGTTAGCTAGCCGGCTGTGTGATTTCTGTCAGACCAAGTTATTCACAAAAGGGAACTAATGGACACGAAAGTCAGGCCAGAATAGTGTGAAAGAGAAGAGGAAAGTGCGTAAGAGGGCGTTTGTTGAATAGGGTCTACTTTGAGGGCTTGGCTATAGAACAAGATAGAAGGCACAGCAACAGTTGGGCCAAGTCAGACTGGATTTGATATATTACACAGCGTAAACAGCTCCCAATTGTCGGCTTGCCGAACAAGAGTCCATGATCTTGGTTGTCTATCTGTTTTTTTTCCCTTCTCTTTTTTCAAAAGTTGTGGGATGGGCCTAGGAGGACGGGGTGTTTGCGTATGAAGTACGTACCTACGTAATGCGTGTAGTATATTTGTATGAATATATAGTATAGTTGTATGTAAATCTTGGGGAACAAAACGATAGAGGATATACATAAAAGAAAAGCCAATAGACTAAGTTTGAGTAGTTCCCGACAGTCTGGAAAGTAGAAACATACAAACAGATGGCGGACAGGCGGCGATCGGGAAAGAAAGCACAACAAGAACCAGGTTCAGGAGAGGAAGAGTAGAGTGAACAAGAGGAAAACGAGAGAGAGCGTATCTCAAAATCGAGGAATCAGGGAAGTGCAAGGCGAGAACAGCGATCGCAGATGCAGTGACTGGGAGGAGGCGACACAGCTTAATTATTAGCTTGATGCGCTAGTAGTAGCTTCTGGACTAGGTTTGCGGGCACTAGGTTCCTAGTTTCAGTGGTCTCAAGGTCCTTCTCTACAAGATGGGCGAACACCAACCGCTACTAGAGGCCTGGAAGCCGAAGGGTTGTAGAACGGCTTGTTCGTTTGTCAACAGAAAACAGAGCTAATATAGCGACCACGCGGGCTGGAACCAGCTATGAAGAGGTGGGATTGATTCCTTTTATTCCTGTGGACTGGAGCAAAACTAGGATTATTATGGATGATAGCTACAGGCAAGGGATTTTAATATGTACGATTTGCTGTTTGCTGTTTGATGTTGTAGCGGCTGTAGTTGTAAATGTACATATAGTTAGTTGTATGTGGACAATGTATTTATGTCAAACACCTCGTCATTGGGCGAGTTGACCATTGAAGAAGAAAGGATGGCGATGGATGAAAAAGAAGTCAAGAAGAAAATAAGACGATCACGGAAGAAGATCAGAGGATCTCTGGATGCTGGCTGTCCTATTCGATGAAGAAGATTGGCCTGGATTCAGGTGCCGGAAAAAGACACTAGGGCCTGTCTAGTTCTTGGTTATTTTGGCCCCTCTGACCCAGACTACATTGTAGTTAGCGAGAAAGAAGAGAGAAAGAGAGAGAGAGAGAGCGCCTTCACGTCTCCCTTATCGTTCACCGGATTTTGTTGCCGAGTATTGGTTTTGCCATACGGAGATGATGATTACCGGCCGTCGAATAAATAATATCATGAGGGCATGCTATCGGATTCTACGGGATTCTGTGTATCTACGGTATTTATTGTTTTGCTCGTTTTTGATCTTCTGTTCTCGTTCTTTCCCACATGACTGTTGACAATTATTTTGATAATTCTTGGTTAGGGAAGTGTACATGTATCAATATGGGCAACCTTCTTCTTCTGCACGTAAACTGCAAC
>RHLR01000375.1:0-22349 GCA_009806335.1 Davidsoniella australis | reverse complement strand
CGAATTTTACTACTTTCGTCGATCTTCGAGGTCACGTGATATTTCTTAAGTCCGACTTTCATCACGATTTAGAGTCAGCTGCGCTTATATAAAGAGCGTATCGTAGAAGCATTTAGACGTGCTGATAATGAAGGAGGTAGATAAGCCAAAGATCGAGTTATAGTGATATTCGTACGTTTAACGTCTGAATCACATGCTCTGAGGCTGAATGCTTGCTGGCGGACTGTTGATTATGTTGTTGCGCTTGTTGCGGCCCTTCTTAATATGACTTTTCAGGGCACTGGAATCTAGCGGCTTAAGAAGCTCAAAACTACAGAGAAGCTCCGATGAGACGGACATCACGGCACCCCAGTTGTCGAACTCACCACAATACTAATAGAAGGAAAAGAGTGACACAAGTTAGTAATCAATCGGTATATAATGTCTCTTAGAGATTCTTTCAACGAGGACAAGAAGGGGGTGAGAAACGAAGAGTGACGAGGAGGTGGAGTTTTAGCTGAGACCATTCAAGACAAAGCCAAGATATTTCTTGATCTGAAAAGAAAGAAAATGTGGAAGATGGAGGGGTGAACAACAAGGAGAAGTGGGAAAACTTACGTTTGGAGCACTAAAGACAGTTACCAGTACCCTATCGGTAAAAAACTCGTAACCATCCTCCACAACCATGTGGGCGCGACATACAAGGTCAAAGTCGTGGTCGTTGAGAAATTGGCCAATAACACGCTTCCCAAAGCAATAGCTCACACCGCGCTCGTTAGGCTCCCAATCAGCTTCCATATCGGCTGGATCGGCCCAGAGCAGATCATTGAGAAGGCCGTAGTCAGGCACATCAGTGGGACGAGCAATGTTGCGGATATCATCCATACGGCTCAGGGCAGGAGACAGACCGCCATGAACACAAAAGATCTTGTTAGCTACGATGGCAGCAATAGGTAGGGTGTTGAAGCAATCGACAAAAGTCTTCCAGATCTTGAGGTTGCAGCGACGCTTGCACTCATCATAGAAACCGTATACACGCGTGACGTTTGCGCACTCGTGGTTTCCACGCAATAAGAAGAAGTTTTGCGGGAACTTGAGCTTGTAGCAGAGCAGTAGTAGGATAGTTTCAAGCGACTGCTTACCGCGGTCAACGTAGTCGCCGAGGAAGAGGTAGTTGGACTGTGGTGGGAAGCCACACATCTCGAACATGCGGATCAAGTCGGTGTACTGGCCGTGCACGTCACCAACAACCTTGACGGGGGCATCTAGCTCTAGAAGGGCTGGTTGTGATAAGAACACCTCGCGCGCGCGGGCGCAGATGGCTGTGATTTCAGCATTTCGCAAGCACACGCTCTTGGTGACCTTACCCGAGTACGCAGCATCGTGGAGGCGACGGATGAAATCGTCCAAGTCGATGTCCTTGATGTCGTTCATCATGGTGTTAGAGTCCTCGGCAGCAGGAGTCTCGGGGGCCTGCACGGGATTGGGCATGCCTTCGCGCGCCACTAATATAGGCTTGCCGGGCGGCAATAGATGGGCATGGACACCGGCACCTGCGGATGGTGGTTGGTCGGAGACATGGTCGACCTCTGAGTTAGGGATGGAGTTGAGATCCTTGTGTACGCCTCTGGCAACGGAAGCAGAGGTCGGCGATGGCGGTACTGGAGGGGTGAAGTCGCTGCTAGAGTAGTGGTCATCCAAGGCGCTTAGAGCAGACGAGCCGTTGGTCAGCGAGGCTTTGCTGACGTTGCTTCGTAGTGAAGACGAGATGTCGGGAGAGTTGAGTGAGGTGCTGAAAGCTGAGGCAGCGGCAGTGCTTGTAGAGCTGGTACTAAGCAGGGCTGATGCTCGTGGGCTGTCGTTCTTATCGGCGCGGGGAATCTTGGAGCGAATGCTTTTAAACGACCGGGACGACTGCTGAGTATCGGACTTGCCCAGCGATGGCAGGTCGCTGTTCTTGAGGCTGCCCTCCTTGGACGAGCTGTTGCCCATGGTGGCGGGGCGGAAGAGACGGTAGAGCAGAGCGGATCAGAGGGTGAAAGAGAAGCTGGCTTATGACAGCGAGCGAGGATAGAATAATATAGCTAGCTAGCAGGCCTTGGAGAAGAAGAGGGCTGGTAGATAGGAAGGCGAAGATGGTAGAAATGAAAGATAGCGGTGGGCACAAGCGAAATCCGTGGTGAAGCGATTAATTCTGCGAAGGACGCTGCGAAGGAGTGTTTGTCGAACCGCAAGGCAATTTCAAGTCAAGAATCCAGATAGTATGATGCAACTATGCTGGGGGGGGGGGGGGGGCAGACAAACAGGTAGTATGTAAACTAGCCGGTGTTAAGAACGTGGCGATAGACAGATGAACCGAGCCGGATAGAATGGGGTTAACTGTATTAAGAGCCAGGTTTGATTGTATGGAGAAGGAAAAGAGATGTTTTGACTATCGATAGTCGAAGATCGATAGAAGTCAAGAAAGGCAGGACTTCTCGAGTCACAGCAGCCGTGGCGCTGGAACGATAGCGAGATAAACACTGTAGAGCTTTAGCGTACTGGAGCAGTGAAGCAACTAGAGCAACTAAAGCGGCTAGCTGCTAAGCAGAGTCGTACTAGCTGCAGTAATGCAGTAAATAGTGTATATGGTGGTGGTGGTGGTAGTGGTAGTAGTTGATGAACGCCGTCGTATCTGGTGGTGCAGGCGCAATATGCAGTCGAGATGCAATCGAAATGCAGCGTCAGCGTCAGCAGCAAAGAAAGACAGGAAAGAAAGAAGGAAATGTCGAAAGAATCTAGACAAAAATGACGATAACGATGACGATGATGTCAATCTAGATATAGCGGTGATGTGATGCTCAAAGTTGATCACGGCTACAATTTCCAAGAGAGAACTAAAAATAAAAAAAACCAGCAACGACAAAGATAACGAGGGAAATGCGACTATCGAGGAATAAAGTTGCGAGAAAAGGAAATAAAATATACTAAGGCGGGATTTCGAAATGCAAAATATGCACATAAAAAATCACAAGACGATGGTGAAAAGAGGGAGGGGGGAGAAGAAAGAATAATAATAAATAAAAGAAAATAAATTAGATCCGGACAAGGCAAAAAAGACAGATAAAAATAAAAACCAAGTCAAAATTCGTAAAGAGAACAGGTTTACAGACAGATGAGTTGTTTCTGTTAAGAGATTTAGAGACAACAACAAGATGCAATAAATAAACCAAATAAGACCTTAGCAAGCTGTCGTCAAAACTATGTTTACTTTGTTTTGTGTGCGCTACGATACAGGTAACTACCAAGTTGTTGCGTTGCGTATGGCTCAGAATATACGAAGAAGAGGAAGTGCAATATTCGATCATGACAACCTGAGAATTAGATGGCAAAAAAACCAAGGGAATAATTGTTCAAAAGGGCTAGGAAGGCGAAGTTTTAGACTGGAGATTTTCAGATGTTTCAAAAGCTAAAATAACAATATATCCCATATTAATTCTCTCTTTTCCTAACGAGGTGATACCTGTATCGAAGAGAAGGCTGTACTGTATGTAGTTCGATATATTTGAGGCTTGGCACAGCCTTTTATTTTCTTGACTTGTTTAATCGTTGAACGACATTTCATATTTCTATATACAACATGTATTTACAGATATATGTATATGACGCTCTTCTTTCGTTACATCTGGTTATTGTGATATTTCACGCAAACTTAAATCAGGCCAGCTTTTTTATTCTTTTTTTTCTTCCTCTTACTTTGGCTCATACGCCAAAAAGAGTAATCGGCCAAGCTAAGAAGGCCCAGGCCGGGTTTGGCTTGGCTGTTGGATTTCCTGGGTTTTCTGGATTCTTTTTGGATTTCTTCTGTATTTGGCTGGCTTCTCTGTTTTGCCATTGGATTTAGACTTGGCTGTGAATGGCTTAATTTGCCTCCTTCGACCCCTTCAACCCCGGATCAGGAAAAATAGGAAGAAAAAAAAAAGAAGAAAAAAAAAGAATGACATACATAATATGAGGAAGAAAACGATTAAATGCTTTGATGGTCATCGTCAAGCTGTATGTCAAATTTCAGCCTCCTCTTTCTTTTTCTTTTTCTTGGCCTTTGGTCTGCCAGCAGATCTGCCGTCTTTTTGTTCTTGTCTATCCATTACCTTTTTTTCTTCTTTTTTTTTCCTATCCCTAGTTATGTACCAAGAACAGTAAGACTGAGGAATGAAGGGCTTCTAACCGTAATCGTGGCTTGAAGTTCTCTAAATGGTCTATATTCTCTCTGTCTTCTCTTCGCCGCATGGCCGGCCGTGTCCCGTGCCCCATGTCTCGCATTTTGCCAGGCCAAAAAACCCCCCGTTGTTCATCTTCTTGCTAGTAGTTAGTTGTACATTACATCTTTTTCTTTTCACCGTCATCTTGTTTCTGTCAGCTGTGTGGTGGCAGTTTTCTATCAATATCCTTGCTATTGTTATATTCTGCTGTGCCTTATATGCCCACACTCGAGATAGAGAAAGAGAGGCCAAAGAGCTAGATATGTTGGATTTTGCTAGGAAAGGGCTCATGTCTTGTGACGATGTCCACGTGAATCACAGTATTATGAGCTGCTTTTTTGTCGTGATGCTGTTGTTCGGATAATATTGAACAACAGCTTGTCTAGCCTTGTCTTGTTGGAGTAGAGCGACATATAAGAACATAGCACAACATTATCATAGTAATAAACCAAAAAAGAAGCTGGGGTATCTTGCTGAATCCGCCCATAGGAATGTAATCGAATGCTGGATTGTTGGACTGCTTGCTCGGCTCTGCAAGCTTGCTGCATGTGAACGAAGAAGAAAAAAGGCTCGTCCTCAAAGATAAAAGATAAATGCGTGAAGATAATCCACGTTTTTACTTTAGTCTTGCCATCATCAATAATACATCATTGTACAATCTATTCGTGTTTTTCCTCTCCCTCTGGCTTCTACCAATAGTTCACGATATCCGGTATTTAGCCGAGCCTTATTTAGCACATTCGGTTCTTGCTTCACCGATGGTCCATCTAGTACACTACCTCTTTTCCTCTCTCTTTTTCGAAATCGGTCGGAATTGTATCCAGATAATGCCATTCTATAGAATCACTTTTTTATCATTTTGCTTTGCTTTGCGTTGTTCTTTGTGCCCTCATGTTCCCTTGTCTACTAGCTTCGCTTTAGACCGATACGGTCATGTGACACTGCACGTGCCATCCTATTGGCCTACAAAAATATGCAGCCAGCCCGTCCAGGGGTGGCCTCATCTCTACCAATATCTTTTCTCTCTAGTTTTGTTCCTTTCTTTCCTTTACTCTCTTCGTTCATGTTTCAGATTCTTACCTAGTGTTAGAAATAAAAGTCAATTCGCAGCCGTTGAATGAGCACAACGTTTCTACTATTCATACATGTATATATTGTAATGGATATATATATATATACAAGTCTAGATCTAGTAGCTCTCGTAAGGGGAGGTTGGCTAGCTAGCTTTTTTGGAGTCGATGTTCTCAAGCTAGTAAGATAAAGGATGAATATACATATAATACAATAAAATAAAAAGCATCAAACGGAAGACGCCCTACCTACCCAACCCTCATGTTAACCCTCACCCTCATCAGATCATCATCAGACAAGCGCTCTGTAAAAGCTATAGTAGAGAGTAGGGGTTGGCATGAACAGTAGCATTTACTACCAACAGCTTACAGCTTTAAGAATGGCTTGTGCTTTCCTCATTTATCTATATACATATAGTGCATATTTGAAAGTCAATAGTTTACTTGGCAATTCCATCTCCAACTCTAAACTTCATAACGATCCTGGATAGCATTACTGCTTTTTCGTTTCTTTTCTAGAGTATCCGAATCTACGAAGAAACATTTGATGTCCGAAAGGAAGTCTTTGTACTTCGTTCTTCCGCTTTATCTCCTATGATTTCCGTATACTACTATATTCTTTTTTTCTTCTTTTTTTGTTGGACTCTTGATTTGCTATGCTGTGCCGCCTGTGATGCTACACTGAGTTGCACACTTCAGCTACTTTACCGAGATCCATCTTGTAAATGCTTTTTTTCTTTTCTTTTTCTCGTTGTAGTTGTGTTCTTAGGAATCGATATGTATAAAGCGGGAAGTGGAGTCACCCTTTATAAAGTATCTGATTATAAGTTCGAGCTCCCTTTTGATATGAGGTTCCTTTCTTCTAGATTCTGTACTCCTGAGCTCTAATCTGGAAGCTATAACGTAGCGTCTTGGCTGGTAGTATTTGACTTGATGACTCAATTTTGATTCCTTTCTCTGTTCGTCTTCACATCCTCGACAAGTCTCTTTCAAAATAATACATCGAGCATTTGAAGAAGGGACTCAATATTCCACATACATAACTGACAGTGTTGTGTTCTTTGTGGATACTTTTACTTTTTGTCATGTTGAATCAAGCTGACTTACACACATCCTTTTTGCCTTTTTTTGCCTTTTTTGCCCATTTGATTTCTAGTTGTATGATTTGATAGTTACTCGCAAAACTCAAAAAGGTAGTTGCTCTACTCTTGATCGGTTCTCCTCTCCTTTTTTTAGTCTTGTTTTTGTCAGACCGACACAGACTATCTATGACATACTAGACACTTTATAATTATCAAACATCTTAGTCAGCCATTCTCAAAACTACAGGCCAATGGATGATGCAATTGTAGAAGCTTTAACAAATATCCAAGCGTATCTTTCCGCCAATTCTTAGTGGTAGGCTATCTCCGTGACCCTTCGAACGAGCTTTCTTTCTTATACTTTCTTATATCTGTATAATACTATAGTTGTAGACTAAACAAGACCTCGAATGAAATCACAAAGTACATCTTTCATACCTATTTGAATCGGGCTATTCATTCATTGTGCATTGTCTATCTGCCATTCCCCATTTCTTACGTCTAGACCTCAATCTTTTTACTATTTTGCTTTACACAGCCTTCTTTTATCTGCTCTTTGCTACTTAGCACCATTTCACATCCCGCCCTCTTTTGTATGTAGCCAAAAAGGTGCAGTAAGTAGTATGCAGATGAAGAAGAAGATAGGGAATATTTCAGTATTAGTATATTGCCGTACTAGATGAAGACGAATATAGGAAAATGATAGATAGACAGCTATTTGACTTGCCTTAGTACTCTTCTATATTTCGAACCATTCAACTAAGACCAGATGGGACTATCGTGGCAAGACATAAGACATCACATTTTGTTGCTTCTAGTAATATACTTTGTAATGTGTGTATTGAAATCGCTTGACTATCCTCCTTGATACGTAGTTGTATGTTCTCTATTTTTATTTTTGTCTTTTTCTAATCCCCTTTATTGCTAAAATGAAAGACGAAAGAGAAAACTATATACTCCCCCATGATGTTTTTTTTTTTGGGGGGGGTTCATTCCCGTGGATATTACATATCTACTTCTGCTCCAAAGTCAGCTTAGTCGTTTCATCAGCCAACTTTTTCTCGCTCTCACTACCAGTCGTAGTCTTAACCGCCTTCTTGCGCTCCTTGGCCGCCAACTTGCTCGCCTTCTTTGCCACCACCTTATCGGCTTGTTCCTGCTTTTGACGGCGTAGCTCTTCGCCACCGAAAGCGTCCTTCCACTCCTCAATCTTGGATGCGGGGATGACGGAGAATAGTAGCTTAGGCTCGCCAATCGTGTGGCCGGGCTTGATGATGTCGGATTTGAAAACATCGGGAACTGTCGGTGATGGTGCGACACCTAGCTGTTCAAAGATAGACTCAGCGGTCTTAGGCATGTATGGCGCCAGCATCGAGGCCAGTAGGTAGATGTGGTTGAGCACGTGAGCGATTACGGCAGCGCACTTTTGTGGCTCATCGGCTAGTAGCTTGTTATCCAGCTTGTTGTCTTGTAGGAACTTGTTGCCCAGGTAAGAGAGTTGCAAGATGTCGCTGATACCGGCACGTAGCTTGATGCCCTCCATGTGCTCAATGTACTGCGCAAGAACAAGGTTGGTTTGCTTATCGTGCTCGACAATAATATCGTCAGTGTAAGTGCCGAAGTCGGGCACCTTGCCGTCAAGCTTGACTTTGCAGAACTTGACCGAGCGTTGAACGAGGTTACCAATGTTCTTTAGCAGATCGTTGTTGTTGGAATCGACAAACTCCTCCCACTTGAACTCGGTATCGCTGGTTTCGGGCCGTCTCGACAGGAGGTAGTAACGCCATACGTCGGCATCGATACCCGTATCCTTGGCGTTGTTGCCGAAGACACCGACTCCCTTAGACTTGCTGAACTTGCCGTTCTCGTAGTTGAGATACTCTGAAGCAGAAAGCTTGTGAACCTTTGTCCAGTCTTGTCCTGTTCCGAGCAGCGAACCGGGGAAGATGATGGTGTGGAACTGCACATTGTCTTTACCCATGAATTGGTACAGGTTGACATTGTCGGGGTTCTTCCACCACTTCTCCCAGTTCCGCGTTTCAGTGTTTCCACCATCAGTATAGTTGGCTGTGATGGAGATATAACCAATGCAAGCATCGAACCACACGTAGAATACTTTGTTAAGGTAGTCTTCCTTGGACAGACCCTCGAGTTCCGTTGGGATCGGCACACCCCACTTGAGATCACGGGTGATGGCTCTAGGCTTGAGGCCCTTGTCGATCCACGACTGTGTGATGGACGCACAGTTGGCCGACCACTCTCCCTCCTTGCTGGCCTTGTTGAACCACTCGATGATGCGCTGGTCCAGTTGGTCTAGCTTGATGTACAAGTGCTTAGTAGTCTTGCGAGTCGGGGTAGATCCGTCAACCTTGCAGCGTGGGTTGATCAACCAACCGGTAGCGCGGGTTTCGTCAGCCTGTGTATCACCAGCGTCCTTGTTCTCGGGCTCCAGAGGGTCCAAGAGCGAACCACACTTGTCACATTGGTCACCACGGGCACCTTGGTCGTGGCAGATGGAGCACTCGCCCTCGACGAAACGGTCTGCCAGGAAGGTGTTGTGTGACTCAACGGAGCAGAAGGGCTGGCTGCTAACGCGCTCTTCGATGTGACCGTTCTTCCACAGCTCGGTGAAGATCTCTTGCACAATAGCAGTCTGCTGTGCGGTGGGTGTGCGGCCAAAGATGTCGAAGTCAATGTTGAACCAGTCGTAGATAGACTTGTGCATGGCGTGGTACTTGGCACACAGTGTGGCGGGGTCGACACCCTCTTCCAGCGCCTTGGTCTCGGTGGCAGTACCATACTCGTCCTAGAAAAGCAAACTAGTGTTAGGAACAAGAAAACAGCGTACAACTATTCTAGTGGCATCGACTTACAGAACCGCAGACATACAGCGACTGATAGCCGCGGGCTTTGCAGTAGCGCGAGAAGACATCGGCTGGCAGGACACTTCCGGTGACGTTGCCTAGATGGGGCACGTTGTTGACATATGGCAGCGCACTGGTGATCAGGATGTTGCGCTTGCCCTCGACGGGCATGATGGGCTGTTTGGCGGCCATGACTCACGACGATATCGACGAAGCGGCAGAGATGAGACGGAGATGCGGATGGCCGGATGATAGATTCAAAGAAGTCTGTTGACGAGCCCAAAGTTAGGTATTAGTCACGGCCTAAGAGCTGAAGAGATATAATAATAAACAACGTTATTTTGATAAGTAGCAAGAAATCTCAAAGAGAAACTCACGCTAGAAAGCCCAGCGGAAAGCTCCAGAGTTTATGGCGGGTTAATGGGCAAATCTAGGGATAGCTTTGATGGGAGAGTTTCTAGGCTGTTTGAATTAAATGCGCGGCGTCTCAGAAAAATAAAAATAAAAAAGACGCACAGGATCCTCTGACGCAGCAAAAAAAAAAAAAAAAAAAAGGGCAACTATTCTGCTTAGCTTGATACACTTATTGCTATCATTGACTGGAAACTGCCCTTGTGTTAGTCTGATTTCTTTCAAAATACAGTCACAAATCGCGGGGCAAATTTACTCATAAATCGCAGGGGCATATTTGCAGGGATCACGTGGGGCTCTAGACTTCACTGGAGTTATATTAGGGTTAGATCTGTAAGCCACTCTAACCCTATATAGTTTCAACATTAGCATTCACAGTGTTTGGCTCTTGGTATTGACGGGAAACTAACTACATGTAATTTGTTATTCTTTTATATTATTCCGTAATGACTTGAACACAAAATGCAAAAGTCCGTTCCCCTTCCAATGAATACTAAAACCAAGAAAAGCAAGAAGAAAAAAAGAAGCCTATTTAGACTTTATACCCGGGAAATGCAAATTGATATAATACAGAGTTGAAGCGGCAAAAAAAAAACACTCGACTTCTACTTTTGTGACTGAACTCTACAAAGATATTCCGCCTATGACATGTAGTATTTAGGGCCTTCACCGCCCTGGGGAACCTGCCAGTTGATGTCCTGCTCAGGCGCCTTGATATCGCACGTCTTGCAATGGATGCAGCTAGAAGAAGAGAAAACAATGTTAACTAAAGAACAAGAACATAATGAGGACCAAGGTAAAGAACTTACTTTTGTGAGTTGATCTGGAAACGCACGCCATGTTTCTTGGTATCGTCTTCAACGTATTCATAGACACCAGCTGGGCAGAAACGTGCCTCTAGGCCCTGATATTTGGGCCATGTAGAGTCGGTGTGAGCGTCCCAGTTCTTGACTTGCAGATGGACTGGCTCGTCCTCCTCGTGCATGGTAGCAGTACGTGAGACGCTAGTCAGCAGATCAAACGTGATCTTGCCGTCTGGCTTGGCATATTCGATCTTGGGGCAATCCCCGGCCTTCTTAGTGTTGGCGTGATCCGTCGTGCCGTGCTTCAATGTCCACGGCGTACGGCCACGTAGAATGAATGCCTCTAGACCGGAGTACATCATACCGCCGTACATACCGAGCGGCGAGTGGAACGATGGGCGCATGTTGCGCACCTCGTAAAGTTCCTTCCAGATGCTACTGTTACGCAGGCTCTCTTCGTAGTCGTATAGGAAGGTGGAGGAGGTCGACTCGCCGGCGTCTGAGAGCGCCTTCCATGCAGCCTCGGCTGCTAGCATTCCGGACTTCATAGCGTTGTGTGTGCCCTTGACCTTGGGCACGTTGACGAAGCCGGCAGAGTCACCAATCAGAGCACCACCAGGGAAGGCAACCTTGGGAATCGACTGGAAGCCACCCTCAATCAATGAACGGGCACCATAAGAGATGCACTTGCCGCCTTCGAGTGACTCTCGGTAGAGAGGGTGCAGCTTCATCTTTTGAAATTCCTGGTATGGTGAGATCCACGGGTTCGAGTAGTC
Source organism: Davidsoniella australis (assembly GCA_009806335.1). Lineage (NCBI taxonomy): Eukaryota > Fungi > Ascomycota > Sordariomycetes > Microascales > Ceratocystidaceae > Davidsoniella > Davidsoniella australis. The sequence continues at coordinate 11,123 of RHLR01000375.1, read as the reverse complement.
TAGTGAGATGACTAGGCCGATGCTGACTAGGTTCTCGCCAAAGTGGTACATAAAGCCACCTCCATATGTGTCGTAGCTGAGCGGGTAGCCCATCGAGTGCGTGATGGAGCCTTTCTTGAACTTGGCCGGATCAATCTCCCACACCTCTTTGATGCCTAAGCCATATGTCTGGTGCTGGCTGTCGCGGCGCAAGTCGAACTTGTTGATGACCTGCTTGCTTAGACTGCCGTGGCAGCCCTCGGCGAAGAAGGTGACTTTGGCGTGGAATTCCATACCGCGCTCAAACGAATCCTTGGGCTTACCGTCTCTGCCCAGACCTAGATCGTTGGTGGCCACACCCTTGACAGATCCGTCGGCATGATACAGAACCTCGGACGCCGCAAAGCCAGGATACACCTCAACACCGACCTCTTCGGCGCGCTCACCTAGCCATGTGGTGAACTGGTTTAAGCTGACGATATAGTTGCCATGGTTGTGCATCTGCGGCGGCGTTGGCACTGGCAGCGACATGTTCTTGAGTAGGAAGCGCATGCGATCGTTGCCAGCTGGTGTCGCGTGCTCGAACCGGTTCGGGTTTGCCTCGTCTAGCCAGTCGGGAATTAGCTCCTCGATAGCACTGGGTTGTATCACGGCGCCAGACAGGATGTGAGCGCCCACCTCGGCAGCCTTTTCCAGCAACAGCACACGGAAGTCTTCGTTGCCGGCTTCGTTAGCTAGCTGCTTGAGGCGAATGGCTGCAGCCATTCCGGCAGGGCCACCGCCGATGATGCACACATCGACCTCGTCTGATTCGCGCTCGATGGCCGTGGGGTCGAAGTCGTCATCCGATCTACGGGTTGTCGTTGTGCTGAAGGCTCTAGGTGACGACAAAGACGTAAAGGTGGAAGAGGCCCATAGTGGCCGTCTATGTTGGCGCAGCTGGCGAGGTACTGGATCTGACGAGGGTGAAGCTGTGGAAGAGGAGCTGTGGAAGGTCGAGATTGCCCGTAGCGCTGATGATGGAGCAAGGCGGGAAGAGTGCTGTAAGCCACGTCTAAGTGAAACTGAAGACGACATGCTAAAGGTATATTGACTAAGGGTTGCTTATGTCTGCGAAAGAGATATGTAGAGGATAAATGGGCGGTAGTTGATGCTGTGAAGTGGTCGTCGGTTATGTATATATATCTAGAGGATGTACGTTCTATAGACAAAAGAAATGGAAAATTAAAGAAGAACCCAAGATAAACAAAGAACGGTGGTCTCTAAACTCGGAGACTAATACAAGGAATAAAAAAAAATGAGTCCGTTCCTAAACGGACGGGACTTCCAAGTTCGTTCAAGAGCTGGAAATTCCCAGACGTTGGTTGACGCCTTATTCTTGGCTTGAACAAAAAACCTAGCTTTTTTTTTGTCTTGCTTGTTTGGGTGGAACCGAAGCTAAAGCTAAGCCTGGTTTTTTTCTTTCTTTCTGTTATGAAACGGAATCGTCATTTCAACCAGAGGCTTAAACGGCACTCAAAATCGACGTAAGAAGAAAGGCAAAAGGCTCGATTGGCTCAAGCTGAATATAGGCCAAAAGTAAGAAAAACAAGGGAAAGACTTCTTTCACGATCAAGATATGTATGTGTAGACAAGAGACAAGTTCACCGCTTATTAAGTCTTTGTATTTCATAGTTTAGTTTCCTTTATTATAAGCCTCGTTCCTTCCCATCAATTTAGACATGAAGCAGCTATTGCAACTTCTCGGTGACAGTTTCCAACTAGGTCACGTTCTAGACACAAAAAATAGAGTACTTACTGCCTGCTTCATAGGTGGATTTCCCATCTTCAATATCACCCTAAAGCATGCTTAGCCGAGTCCAGCCGATTCAGCCTAGATACATAATATCTTGAGCAAAACGGACTCCAAAGTCTCCAAGTCCATATTGTTGCTCCCCGAAAGGTGCCTTTAGAGGCGTCCATACAGATAATTGTGTGTATGCATAGCAAACCATGGTAAGGTCTTGGTTGTTGAAATTCGGCAGGAACTTCCTCTACGACATGTGATAAGTGGTGATTTTCAATTCTCGGCTCCTGATAGGCTAGTCAAACTAGTGAAATATTTTTTTTTCCTATTGTACGAATATAACAACCCTAAAGGTGATGCTAATATAACCCTTTTTCACGCCATCATCTCACGATAGGAATATGGCTCCGAAATGACTCAAGACAATCCGATCCGATGCTGCGGCCACTAAATCACGCCTTACATTTAAACGTCGGTCCGTTGCGCTACAGAGAGACAGCGTTTTGAAAACTTCCGATGTCGCCGACCCACTCAGTGGGGAAAGATTTTTAGACAGGGCTAAAATGATACTAGAACCCTAGGTCTTATGGGGTTTCCTTTAGTTTTAGTGAAGCAATCGGCACAGGCGGGTAACTTGGTGGCAGATCACCGGGCGCTGTGCCCCAATGACGCTCGTAGGTACTGACGGTCAATTCGAGGATTCCGCCATTGACGAAGAAGTCATGTGAGATCCAGTTCTTGGTGTATGGCTTGCCGTTCAGAGTAGCCTTCTGGATATAGATTCCTTCACCAGTACGCCGGATGACAGCGTCCGGGGCCCCATCAGCTAGACTGCGCAGACGCACTTCGCGGAAGAAGGGAGCCGAAAGCAGATACACGCTTTGGCCGGCAACAGGGAAGAATCCCATCATGACCATACTGGAGAAGGCACCCATAGCACAGTCGTCGTTTCCGGGAATACCATTGATCGAGGCGTTGAACTGAGCAGGAATATACTGATGGATCCAATGAGCGCTGAGGGCGGGTCGTGCGGCGTAATGGAACTGGTAGACAGTCAGGAAGGACTGTTCGTTGCCCATGTAGGCAATGCCGCTCTCGTGGAAGAAGTGCAGGCGCGACACGAAGGCATCAACGCCGCCTAGTGTACGGATCAAGCCGGCCATATCTTGCGGCACGTAGAAAGTGTAGAGCCACGGCGAGCCCTCGTATGTCTGCAGCTTCGTGTCGAAATAGCACTTGTGCATCTCATCGATTGGCGAACACGTGCGTACCGGCTGGTAGCCAAAGCTGCCGTTCATCAGCCGTGGCATCAGGAAGCCCTTGAAGCCCGAGCGCTGCTCGATGAGTTGTACGTCAGTTGTTCCCTCTGGCTTGGAACCTGGAGCCGGCTCATGGTATATGTCTTCCTGGTCCGGATTCCATAGGTTCTTCCAGAAGCCACTGCGATTCATGTACTTTTTCTCGTCATCGGGAAAACCGAGTCCGCGTGACAGATGAGCAATGCAGAAGTCATCGTAGGCGTATTCTACGGTGCGTGATACTGTTCGTGAGTGTGGTCCTATCGACACATGGTCTTTGTGGTCCATGGCTAGATAGCCATACTCGAACCATGAGTCCAAGTTTCCACGGCCTTCTAAGCCCCAGTTGGCGGAGATACTAGCTAATGTTAGCACCATTGACTGCTACTATCTAATCAAGACCGTGTCATCTACGTACCTTCTGCATCTGAGACCACAGCCTCGTATGCCAGAGTCCAGTTGACGCCCTTGGTGATGTTCTTGAGGAAAGCGTCGGCAATCACGACGTCGGCATTAGATCCGCCCTATCATCCCAGTTAGCCACTATCATGGTTAGTGTTAAACTATACTATCATACCTGAGTAAAGCCTTTGGAGAATTGCATGCGGCAGTCGGGTAGTTTGCCTTCGTGCTTGTAGATATCCAGCAGCGCCCGGACCATTTCAGTCTGTGCCACAGGGTCAACGATAGTGAGCAGCGGGTGCTGAGCACGGAACGAGTCCCAAATACAGTAGAAGGAGTCGAAGTATGGCTCCGTCGACTCCCACATTGGATTCTCGCCCGTGTAGTTTTGCGGCGACAGCAGTGACCGATACATGCCGGACCAGAACACAGTGCGCATTTCTGTATCGACACCGTTACTATCAACTCGCACAGCGGCCAGTTTCTCGCGCCAAGCATTCTCAGCCGCAGCGCGGGTTTGGGCAAAGTCGAAATCGGGAATCTCCTTCTCGGCACTACGGCATGCTTGTTCCTCGCTGACAAAGCTGACGCCTACGCGGACTAGGAACTCGTGTTCGGCGGCGTCTGCTCCGTCTGCTGGGTTGAATTGGATCCATACACCACGAGAGCCGCCGCCGGACTTGTTCACGATGTTGTCAGGTAGTGCTGATTCGCCGGGATACACGGCCTCGTGAGAGAAAGTGCCCGTAGCCTTGACGGAGGACGACGCACTATATAGATCGGCGCAGAAGTACGCCTTGTAAAGGCCATGGCCGAAGCTGGGCCGGAACTTGCCCCAGCCCTGCATTCGCCGTAGAACGTTCTTGTTGCCCTGTGTGCTAGTCTTGGTAATGGTAGCACCACCTGCACCGCGGCTTTCACCAAGGTCGGCTACGTCGATGAGGAGTAATGGTGAGGCACCAACCGTTAGCGTATGGCCCTGTCGCATGTATGGCTTAGGTGCCGCCGGTGACCTAAACCGAAACAGGTTGGTATGCATAGTAGATGTCATCTCGACGTTGACGCCGGATGTCAGGCCAATGGAGAAATAGCCCGGAGCTGCGCGCGCCGAGTCAGGCTGGCGCACCTGGTAGCGTGCCATTGGCATAAACTTGCACTGTGATGGTTCGTCCTCCGGACATCCGGGATGTAGCCATAAGGGAAAGTTACCCATAGATGGGCTCTGGCTGTAGGTCAGCGTTTGGTCTAGTAGCTACATAATCGAAGGTCAGTATTAGAAAAGACTTACGCCTCCAGTTCCTATAGATGGTGAGCGTTAGTATAATGCTACAGCTAGTATTGCCTGCTCAACAAGTGCGACTTACCCGAGTCATGCATCTGACTAAAGCCTTGCACCGGATTATCGTCTGACACGAATCCTGCCGCGTTCTCAGCACGCGAGGCCGTATCTGGGCACGGCTTGGCCATGCCTTTATTGATAGGTCAGTTAGTCAGTCGTTCGAGCCTTGAATAGTCATGGCAGAAGATGGAAACTCACCATAGGGCAGTGATGGGCCGGGGAACACATGGCCTATGCATGGCTAGTCAGTTACTGTCTTTCTAGTGATACAAGACAAAAGAAGATCGGCATACCTCCGTTAGTCGTGCCGATCAGCGGGTTGATGTATTTCAAGATATCATCGCTGTCCGGAGTCGACACAAACCCTGACGATAACCCTAATGCGGAGGGAGAGCCCAATGATGTTGTCCTGGTGAAGTAGAAAAGGCTGAAAAGTGCCAAAACAAGCGCCAGCGTGCGCGTACCGGCTTGCTCATGCGAATACCGACAGGCATCTAGGCTATATTAGGACTTGAAGTCAAAATGCCTGGGTTTCTGCTCTAGAAGGGAGTGTAAATTTGCTTTGTAAACTGTGATCTGGCCAGTATGTCTGTTCGCTTTAGCGTTGTATTTGGAAGAGAGGAAAGGGAAAAGATAATGTGCTATCCTCTAGTAATAGCGGCCGGTGCAACTTTGTGCTGGGCCTTCAATAAATGAAACAGCGCTGGGAGAAAGAATATCCTCAGATTTTATCCTAGCGAATGCTACCACTACTGCGCTCATCAGCATGAAAAGAAGAGGAAGCGCAAAAATGGTAAGAGAAACGACCCGTTCTGTTCTCTGACAAAGTAAGCTCTCATCTGTGATTTTATAAATATATCATTTTCCCATAGTCAATCACGTTTCGTTTTCCGTTTAGCTTTGGATCTCGACAAGACGTTTCATGTCCGTCACGTACATATCTGTATTTATAATAAAACGACAATGGAACATAGACGTTCTATTATGGTTTCTACTAACTACAACTAGTTACCTTGCCTAGTTCTTAGTCTTCAAAGGAGCACGCAAATACATTAAGCTTTCCAGTTTTTAGGTCTAGGATTATTATTACCGCTAACTACTTTTTTGAACATGGGTTGAGAGACATACTAATAATACACTCTTGGAAGCTCTGGTGATAGTTGCAAATGTGTCTCTAACATGATGAATTATTATACTAAGTATAATCTATCAGGTCTATGAATTTGCTATCCTAACTAAGTAAGCTCGTTGAGCGTCTTGTCGCTGCTTAGCTAAGTTCGAAGCCAGCCCCGCAATTGATGGCGTATAGAAGCTTGCTGCGCATCACATCCTTGCTTTGGTACGGCGGAAGCTTGAGCAGGTTCATGCAAGTCGATGCACTAGGTAGTCTGTCCAAGTCTTCCGAGGACTTCGAGTCGCGAATTGCAAATCGCGGCGTCAACTGCGAGAAGCCCAGGAGCGGTGCACGGGGTACCGATGTGGCGAACTGTAGGACCAGCCGCCGCTCCTGTTCACTAAACTCCTCCATGACCTCCCAGAACATTTGGATCACCGGGTGTTCTAGTCCATCATCGCCAATGACATATATGCCACCGTACACAGTACTTGCCCGCCAATCACGGAGGTCGACCTTCGAAGAATCGCCGCCGACTACCCGCTGAATCTCCCACTGGTTGAACATGGAGAGCCACGTTGGCTCGATGACTGTCCAAAGGCCCCGCAAGAATGCTTGTGAGATCTTTTGGGATTGCATTACTAGCCGGTGTCGTGCGAAGTAGGAGGAATAGAGTAGTCGGTTTTCATTGGTGACTAGTATCTGGTCTCCTCCAGGAATCAGATTGCGGCTGAGATAAACTGCTTTGTGGCCCTTCATAGCTGCTTTGTCGCTGACTGAAAAGTCGAGGCCGAGCTCCGATGCATCAGCCGCATTCTTGAGCATCACTAGGCCCTCGTATGTTTGCTCATCGAGATCACGAAGGTCGTTGACATTGCCCTTGTATCCATTCTCGCCTCCCAAGCCCATTGTCCATTTTAGTATGAAGAAAGGCGCAAAGCTGACGTCGATGAGTATACCCTCGTATATACACTTTCCCAGCAATCGCCCGATGAACTCATACCGATCTAGAAGATTTTGAATATGCTTACGTCGCTTATCCATATCCTCTAGTGACTCTACTTTTTTGGCATGCTCAATCAACCAATCATACGGCGCAGGATCAGGATAGTATTGATTCTGTGTGTTGGTAGTGAAGAGTCCAGAATCTGCAAAGGCCTCCTTGATAACGCTAATAAGGAATTCCTTTGTGACACCGCCGCCGTCAATACCTGCTTCGTTGGCCCCAAATCGGTCAACAAAGGAAATCGACAACGGATTCTTTATGCCCCCTCCCATATTCCACATCTCCGTAAAAGCAGACTCCAATACTTTTTCTCGCCTAATTGTCACATCCTGACCACGTAGGAAGGCATCGTCGTTTGAGTTGAGACGTGCACGCAAAGCTTCTCGGTTCACTACTCCCTGTCGTGTCTTCATCTTGTCGAGCTGGACAAACTTGCGCAAAAGTTCAACCCGTGTAGAAAATGGAATCACAAACGGCATATTGCGAATGACTGCTAGCCGAGGTCCGATCATGGATTTCATGCGTACTCGCTGTATCTGCAAAGAGTACCGCTCTTGCCGCCTAATTTGTGATATGATCCCTCTTTCAGATCGGCGAACACGATAACCTCGAAAATCATATATGTTGCCCGTGTCATCTGCGTCTATCGCAGGAGAATCTTTATCCAAGCTAGACTGTCGCTCATGTTCCAGAACTACGTCCGTCACAAAGCCAACCATGTTGAACTTTGAAGTCATCAACCAGTGGTTGTCGGTGAGAAAATGCCGCCGTGAGTCACGCTCGTAGATCATCTTTAACGCCGATGTCATGATACGTTTGAAACGATGAAGGTCTAGTTTGAAAACTGTACTTCTTGGTGTGGTGTCGATGGTGTTTGATTCCTGTCTATAACTGGGGCTATTGCTAGAGCCAACATCAAGGCCCCAGGATATATTTTCTGAACGTTGGCTTGGGTTTCGGGAAGGTCGTTGGGGTGAGCTGGGTTGATCATCCTCAAGATCAGCTGCATTGTTGAACAGCGGGAATGACATCTCACAAAGGAATCGCGATAGTGCGGAGACTCTAGCCTTTGGTAAATTGCATATCTGGATCCGTGGTGTTTCATTTGTGATCGATGTATCTGGCAGAGCGAGACGTGAAAAGAAATCACCATCATCAGTGAGTCTTAGCATGAAAGTGTAAAGATTTAGAGTGAAGAGAATGATCCGCCAGTCGCTCTCCGAGGAATCGTTGCTGGCTTGAGATTTGAGATATTTTCGTATGGTGTCCACTGGGTCAAGTGAGGATGACACGACATTGCGATATGTTTCGGTATTGAACATCATGTTGAGGAAATGCTGGAGTAATGGCTGTGTGCCATATGGTGTAGTGATGTTACTTAAGAACAGGCGTAAACTGATGTCATCCCGACGCTTCGGGAAGCATTGGAATAAGCACATCATAAAGCCCGCAATATTGCTTGTCATGGCATATAGTTCGGAGGGCGACTTTTCGGCATCTCTGTTCTATTGTCAGCATTTCTCAAGGTCATGGCGAAGAAACGAAGTATAGCATAGGTTACATACAAGTTGAAGCTATTCACAAACGACTCAATGGGTGTCTGTGAGGTCAAAGACTCTAGTCTTTCTAGTACATATGATGGTATCTCCTTGTAGGTTTTTAGAGGAGAATGTTCAATTTCTCTAGCCTCCTCTTCGTCGCTGTCTGAAATGTGGTCATAGTCTTGTTGTGGTAGTGATTGATCTGGAGGGCGATTGCCCTCGAGGCGGGGTACTAGATCACTGATCATCAATAACAGAGACTCCATGAATTTTCCTCGAGTCAAGTCATATTCTGCTTCCAATCCCAGAACGATGGAATGCGCAACGAGCCATACATCGAGGTGATTTGCGGCTAGAGACTTTGCCTTGTCTGGGTAGCAACGATTTATAGTCTCTGATAATAGCCCGATATCAACCGTAGCAGCCAGAGACTTGATGATAGGTCTAGTTGCCACAGTGCTTTCATGGACAAGAAATCTGAAGAGAAAAGACTCATACAGCTCCTGCATGTAACCTAAACACATGTCAGTATATTGCCATATTTGATGCGGACATTTTTTTCTATTGTAATACCTTTCATATGGGATAAATCTACCGCTATTCGAAATGGGACTTCCAAGGCTTTGGTCCAAGCATCTCGTGAATCAGCGTCAACTTCCGCCAAGCTTTGGACATCAGCAATCATCGTAAAATATCTATGCAAATATGGCTTGAAGGCCACGCTCGATAGAGACACAGAAACAACCAAGCCATAAAATAGACTTTTAAACGCATCTAGGTTTTCAGCGCTACCACTAGCAGCTCTCTCGAGTTGAATAGCTGTAATGAGCTTGTCTGCTAATACTGAAAATCGGGTTTCATCACACATGTGAGACACTATATTCGGTCCTAGGACACGCATATCGCGAGTGACAGCTAGAATACGAGCTTTATCGTCTTGATTTGGCCGAAAGGTCGAGGAAATTAAGGGGATAGCATCTTTGAGTCGTCGAGGAATATCAAGGCTTTGCCGGCTATTATCATCAACATAAAGCTGGTCAAACACCTTGAGTCGGGACCTCCGCAGCAAAGCTCTCACTTTGTGGCCACGCCATACTTTCTGTACAACTTTGGCGGCATCCAGCTTCTTTTTTTCCTGTATGCGTCGCTTTCTCTTTTCTTCAGCCTTGGAAATGGCATCCGTGGCACCAAAGCCGGACGACGGAGCCCAAGCCGACTGCGCGCTTTTGTTTCGGCCGCTCAGGTTGACGTTTCGTGGCCGGCGCGAGTTGCCGCTAAATGTCGGTATCATCGTTAGACTAGCAAATGAGGCTCGCGCGGGCACGGATGGACAATAGGCAACCAAGGCGATAAATGGTTTGATTCAAAGCCCATCAAAGCCTATTTGCATAAATAGAGAAACGGGCGGTTTGTTTCACGGTGAAATCAGAAATAGATATGGCAAGGTAGATATGATAGATTAGACACTGACAGACTAGATTTCAGGTATAAAAAGGATGAAATGGGAGAAAAGCTGATACTATTGATGTTTGAAATTATGAGGCGTGCAAAACAATGATGGTGGGTTGGGGATACTACCAGCAATAGATGGTAGTAATTACAGATAATTAGGCTAGGCTGCATAATCTAGTGTGGGGACAATGGGCGTCGCTGTTGTTAGCTACAAGATTTGGGTTTTGTTTGCTTAGGAAATAAGAGATGATGTAAAAACAGTAGGGTTTGATATATTATAAGGGTTAGAACATACAAATCTAGGGTTCCCACAGGAGAGAGAGCCCCTCCCTCCATGACAAGGAATAGAGGGGCAGAAAAACAGGTAATGCTAGAACATAGCCTGAGAAGTTGTTATCACATTGCTTATATGTACATTAGACCTGTTCCATCATGCATCTTAAGTGCCTGCGCATATTTTTGTATGTCTTTGGTCCAGGAACACTACGACCTAGACAGCATTAAAACCTCCATGAACGCATTGAACCATCTCACCGCTATTTATCCTGCCCCAAGGGCTGGTTTTGGTAGACAGCTTGATGACCAAGCAAGGATATATGTATGTACACATGTATGTACAACTGACTGTCTTGCGATTCCCAGCATTCGTATGTTTTAACATATTTGCAAGTGTTTGAAGATGGATTTCATGGCCTTAGGCCTGAATATTGATACTACTGTGTGTTGCGCAATGGCTGATATTGTCGTAAGTTATGATTTCTAGTCGGAGAAATTATGGCTATCGTTGTGGCTACGCTCTGGTTCAGATTAATGACTAAGAGTTTTTGCTTTATTCTTGCTATCACTAACTAGTCAACTCATCTTCCATTTATTAGCGTTAACTAAGATTTTCTGTGTTGTTTAAAATCAGCAATAATTATTTTTGAACTGATTAAAGCCCCGCTTTTTGGCTGCAAATACGTGGGCTGGAAGCCGTTCGTGAGCAATAACATAAAAAGTGTAAAAGAGGCAAGAAGGAAAAAAAACTCTGATTCAAAACAGATCCCACGCAGCCAACTACCCCATATAGCTAGAGCCATCACAAGCATTTGTTTGTTGTGGGCTGGGCTGGTCGTCAGTAACTACCGTAGTAACAAACTAAGTGCTGCGCCTACGATTTTTTTTTTCGAAACGGGTAATGGCGAAAAAAAAAACTTCTACACTACT